>MU839487.1:0-202556 GCA_030685255.1 Podospora conica
CGGCTGCACACCGCGGGGGTTTTTGTGCCATATTGTGTTGGTGTCCCGCGCGGCGGGGGGGGGGGCCCCCCCCGGGGGGGGGGGGGGGGGGGGGGGGGGGGGGGGGGGGGGGGGAGGTCAGCTCTCCTTCCCTCGTTGGCAAATTCCAATTCCATGATCTTCCCAAGTAAACCAGACATACGGAAGGCATGACCAGCCCGACCACCCTATAAACCCCCCCCCCTCTCCACAGAAGAAACCTTCCAAAACCTCCGCACCACTCCCATCCACGCGTTACCAGTCCATTCGGAAGATAAACCCCCTACTCCCGCTCGAACAAAGGTGGCAGTGCAAGCTGAAGCACGGCAAATCCAACGGGGAAACAGCCCGTCGACTGTCGCACGACTAGAGCTACCGGGTAGATCACTTCTAGAAGCCCCCCCCCCCCTCCGGGAGAGCGGGAGGGAAGGGAAATGTCCCGAAGACGACACACACACGCATATACAAGTGTTTTGCAAGTTCTTGCACAGCCTCACTCGGCCGTCTTGGGCTTCATGTTCGAGCAGTCGGAGGTTTTGCTGTTCAGTGTTTCGATGGGACGGACCCCAGGGACGCAGGTTCTCCGTGTTGCACCCGTGGCGGGAGGAGGAGGTGAGGTGAGCGTGATGGGCCGGTACCTATATAAGATGGGCTTTGGATCCGGATCTGACGACAGTTCGGCTTTGTTCATTTTCAATCCCAGCCCATTGGGTTTCCATCTCATCTCAACGAGGTATCGCATCCTTTCATGTCTCCTCAAAATCTCATCCTCGTCACACGAAACCACATGTACAATCCTGTAGTTGCCATGTACTGTCAATTTGTATATATGGCTAGGACAGATGCCCGCTCCTTCTGTCCCTCTGTCTATGATGCAAGAAGTGTCTCGTCCAAAACTCCGGTGTTCCCCTGTATAGCCTGTGCCATCCGTCATGTCGTCGTGACAAGTGTACTCTCTACCGTACATGCTATAAACTCTATAGGTGTAAGTAGAGGAAATGTCAAAAAAAGGCGTGGTAAAAAAGCCAAAAGAGCGAGGGTGCGTAGAGTTCGCAGTCTCTCGCCCAGATCATCGTACACTTGCGAACCGGTAAAAAAACAAATGAAAAAGACAACAAAAGTGTCGAAGGAAGGCAAAAGCTTCGGATTTTCAGTTGAGCGAGCGAGAGTGTTGTGGGGACGAAAAGGAAACCTTGCATCTGAAAATGTGAGATTTCCTGGTCTCTGAGCCCGTGTGTCCTTCCTTCGACAATTCCGTTTTCGTTTTTTTGTGTCTCGTATCCTCGCGTCCCATAACCCCACGTACAAATACAATTCCTTTTCCGACTTCCTCTCGATGTTGCCGGGCGAGGGCAGGCTGTGACAGGCGATGCTTCGGCTTCCAGAAGGGACAAATGGCGTTCGGACTCATAATCGATGGAAGTTCGGTCGATATCCACTCGGCGGCCGCAAGGTGGTGGTTTCTGGGCAGGGGCGCCTCGGAATTGAGATGAAATCGTTCCGTGTCTTCAACGGGGTCATCGTTTATGCAAATGCACCAACAATGGACATGGCGAGTGCTGTAATCCCTGGTCAACACTCCCCAAGCACCAAAAACGCGAGAAGACGACTTACCTCCCAGAAGAACAAACGCAAAGGCCAGCTTCTTGTCCTTGGACGTCAGGGTACGGTTCGCCTCCTCGGACAAAAAGTCCTCGGCGAGCAAATCGACCAAAGCGGCGTAAAGCAAGAGGCCCGAGGAGCTGGTCAATATTAGTATTCGCCTTTCCCTTCGGCAACCCCCCCAGTAGCAAAGACTTACATGGCGTTGAAAACACCAACCATAATCAGCCCGAGGGCGCTCTCGGGATCGTAGGCGTTCCGCATCATCAACCCGATCGCCTGGCCAATGGGGCATGTGGTGGCAAAGAGTCCAACCAGGACCCACGGACGAATGCTGCCCTTCTTGTACGGAACAGCAGCAATACGGGAACCAAGACCGAGACCCTCGAACATCTGGTGGAAGACGATGGCGACGAGCAGAATGATGAAACCGTCAATGGTGATGCTGATCGTCATGCCCACAAAGACCGAGTGGAACAGGATACCGCCCTCGAGCAGGCTGATGTTCATGGCCATCTTCTTGTAAACGAGCGGGTCGACGGGCATGCCCGTCTCGGGGTCACGGTACGGCGAGTCGGCGAGGGCGGCGGGGGGCGTGAAGGTGCGGCGCTTGTCGGCGATGGCGGGCCCGGCGGGGGCAGCGCCCTTGATCATGTTGACCAGCTCAAGGCGTTGGCGGACGTACTGCTCGTAAAAGACGATGAACCAAGCGGGCATCTCGGAGCTGGGGTTGACCTCGTTGGAATCGGCAAAGGGATCCTCGCCGTTGCGGAGCTTCTCCTCGTACATCTTGCGTGCCACCTTCTTCTCGTACTCGATCTCGTCGTCATCGTCAAAATTGTCGACAGTGTATCGAGGGGGGCGCGGGGGCGGAACCGGGTACGAGATGGTGGGGTTGTGATCGTGGTGGTGAGCCGGCGCCGTGTTGCCGCTAAAGCCTGTTGTAGGGCCGTGTGAGTGCGCATGGCCGCCCATCTTGTTGTTAAGCCACATCTCGAGGACGAACAGGCAGAACATGGATGCCATCATGATGACACCGGGCATGGCCGGGTACTGGTCGGTGAACAAGTCCGGGAGGCATGGGTTTGTCAAGTTGCCGAAGGCGACTGGGAGCAAATGGACGAATGCCGTCGCGATGAGAACACCGGTACCAAAGTGCTTGCACATGAAGAAGGCCTTGGTAGGGACCTTCAACCACGGCAGCTTCATGGCCGCGACGGGGAAGCCAGCGCCAAAGGCGGAAGCGGCCAGGACGATGACTGCCAGACACGAACGTATTAGTCAGAAGCCCAAGTCCAAGATGCCAAGCATCACCTCGTCCTTGGGGTGCGACTTACACAACGCCGCAACGTGCAGCGGGAGGTCATACTCGCCGGGGTCCTCCCCGGATCCGCACAGCGGCTTTCCCCCATCTTGCGTCAAGGCCGCCGCCGCCGTCGCTGTCGTCGCCGCTGCCAGGTTGTGGACCGATGTCCCTGGCAAGCTGATCAAGCCTGGTGAACCGCCGAAATCCATGATGCCCGTAAATTACCGAATCCAACTCTTCAAAGGCAGAGTAGTCTACAAGCCACTCGCCCGGCGAGGTTGATTGTCAATTTTGAAAGGGACACACGAAGCCGCCCGGCGGCTTCGAAAGAATCGAAAAAAAGGGAAGGCGGACGAAGATCGAGAGAGCTCCCACCGTCAAGGCGAGAAGGGGCGGGTAGGCGGGAAGGGAAAGGGGAAAGGGAAAGAAAAGAAGGGAAAAAAGAGGTTGTCAAAACCCCGGGGAATAATGAATCGAAGTAAGTCCTTCCAGAGGACATGAAAGACGACAGCCAAGAAAAGGATGATCGTGCAGTCCAAGAAAGGCCAAGAAAGAAGGCTTGGAAATCTCTTGGAAGTCGTTGACTTTAGTATGCATAATAAGGTCGGGGCGTGGGAACGGGTAGGCCGTAGCGGCGAGTCGTATACGGGGTGACGGGGTAGCTGGGCCCAAACAGTGAAGTCTGTCCCCCAAACACTTCCAGGATGGGCCGGTCCAGGACAGACATGAGGCTCGAACTGGGGACCGGGGTGCCAAGACGAATCTCAGATCCAGCCCAAACTCGATCGACGGCGATGGACAGGGGACAGGCTTGAGAGGGCGGGTCGCCAGGGCGTCCATCGCCGTGGAGACCGAGAGGTTGGTCACGAGGAGGTCTTTGCTGCTCTGGTTTTGCTGTGAGGATTCAGGAACATGGCGGCATCTACGGCATCGATATCCACATACCCTCTCAGTCAGCAAGGAAGGGCATGGAGTGACGAGCCAAGTGGTCTGTCCATGGAGCAGGAGAATGCTCCTTTCACGCCCCGGCGGGCATGTCTGGCAGAGAGTCAACAAAACATGGCCGACCCTGGCCGCATGGTGTGGTTTGAGCTTGAATCGATGGGTGCGATGGGTGCCGAACTCCGGGGACGCCAGAGATAGTAAGCCTGTCTGCCAGCACAAGAGTGGGCGGCGACTCGATGGCAAACGGCCTTGATACGGATACCGCGTCGTCCAAAGTGGAGAACCGTTGCCCAAAGGGTCCAAAGGGGAGGAGGGCTGTTTTTTTGCCCTCGATGGCAGCCTCGCAGCGTCTCACTGGAGATGAAGTTTGGCCAGCCGTGATGACCTAATCCGTTCTGGTCGTCGAGAGCCCGAAAGACGCGTTTGTGATGGCTCGATGGATCCTGGCATCGAGGTTCAGTGCAAAGTGCAAGAGCCAGCTTCGAGGTCGGGAATTTGTCAGTGTGAAACGGCCCCACCGACCTGGCACATTATGGTGGGGCAGCTGGGGAGGGGACGTGCCGAAACCCCCGGCCCCGCCCCGCCCCCCCTCGATGCTTGGCCATTTTGCCCTGCTCGCCCAGGCACCCAGGCAGGCCCGAGGGCCCCGAGCTCAACCCAGATTCAACGCCAGTCCATCACGGTCATGGTGCTGACCCCAATCTGGAAATGTTTCAACCCCCAAAGGACCGATGCGGTTTCAAGAAACGACCGGCAGTTGCTCGCAAGACCCCCGATGACAGGGAACAATCTGCTGGAGATATCCGTTCACCACTCTGATGCCACTCTGATGCAGAAAAAGGCCTTCATGTTGTCTTTGACCCGGAGCCATTTGCCTGTTTGCTGCTTGTCCAGATCCCAAGTCGTCCAAGCGTTTTTGGCAACTCCAACCGCCTTGAAAAACTATGAGTCCGATATTCCATAGCTCCTGGGGACCTTTGAACAAGAGTGCTTGTATAGCAACTGTTGGGCGGAGAAAATCGCACACTCCGAAGCCGCGATACTGTTCTCTCGACGGGGACAAAACCAGAGGAGGGATGCTTGCAAATAAGCATTTCCATCGTTCCCACGAAAGGGATGCACGATGCCGTGGCAAGAAAACAAGCATAAAATCGACTCAGATCTTGCCTCCTCCTGTTGCTGGTCACCGGGCACGGGGCGGTTCGCCGGAAAAGTCGGCATCCCGGGGCGGCACAGAGGCAGGCCGTTGCGAGCGACGGGCCACGGCTGAGGTCCAGGTCTGTGGAAGTGTCGTCGGGTGTGGGGAATGGTTCCGTCCACGTCCATATTTGTCAAACATGGGCCTGTCCAGCCGTCTGTCTGCACTTTGAACCTCACTCAATCCGCTTGCCACGGCGCTCACCGGCCTGGTCGAAACATTGCCGTCGCCAATGGCGAAACGTCGATTTGTCGACGGCACATGGCTTGGACCCCCCGCGTCCCCACACCCGTACAACTCTCCGGCCATGCACAGAATCTTCCCTGGCAGGGGTCCGACAGCAACAAGCTCTCTGCCGCCCCGCACCACGCTCGGCTCTTGGCCAAGCCGTTCGGTGTATGGGCTTGTGTGGGCACGGGGCCCCTAACCAGACTTCGTCGACCCCCGGTTCCCGAGGCCGTCGCCAGCCTGGGCATGTCGACCCGAGTGCGTGCCGGATAGACCTGCCCTCGCTGCCGTCCACGGGGCCCAGGAGCTCCCACACCTGCCCATGGTTCGTGGCTGTGTACTGTATGGTCGACGACCTCGAGGGTGGTCGGTGTCATGGATTGACCCCTTGGGGGTCCTAGGAGCCTGCTTCTGCAGTAGACCAGGAGAAGTCGATGTGACCGTGCTAGAGGCGAGGCCCCGCGGCCGCTCTCGACCGGCGCGAAGGAATAGAACATCGCAGTATAATAACATTGGCGCTCGCTGGCCTGGCACCTGGGTTTGGCATTCTTTCAGACGAGTTCCAACCTGGCGTTCCCACCTGCTGGCTGTTTCTTGTTCATACCCGTCCACTTCTTGTCGCAGAGGGTAATTATAGCACGCATGAGCTTCAGGTCCGATCAGTGATCCACCATGGCCAGCAACACCTCCCCAGACGCTTCCAAGACCGCTGGTATGTCTCCTCCCTCTTGAGTCAGCTTGGCTCTCCACCCGGGCTGCAGGAACCACCTCTCCTCTCCTCCTTGGCCTTCCTTGGTGCCCAGGACGCTCGACATGAGTCTGGAGCATCGCGATGCCCAGTCTGGTCCGTGTTGCTAACATCCACCAGCAGCCAGCTCTGCTCCGGTCCCCTCATCCGCGCCGGCCGCGACAGCAACGAGCCAAGATGGCTCCGAGACCATCACCCCCGCTCCCCGATCAGACACATTCTCGTCCTCCATCGGCGGGCCAGATCCTCTGGATTTTGGACGTCACCGACGAGTAAACACGTCCTCCAAGCAGATCAAGGTCGAACACCCCAAGGGCGACAAGAAGCGCATCAAAAAGTACTACACCAGGCAGAACCGGCTCATCGACCAGTTCCTCGGCGCCGAGGATGAAGAGGCCAACAAGATCGAGGAAGATGTCAAGTACAAACCCAGGATCAAGTTCGCCGTGAACGCGTCCTTCACCGTCAACTTGTTTCTCTTCGTCATCCAGATGTACGCCGCCATATCGACGGGCTCGCTTTCGGTACGTGACTCCCAGGACGAGTGGCGTCCAAAAGACCGGCACTGACCCCGAGCACAGCTGTTTGCCACTGCCGCCGATGCCTTTATGGACCTGGTGTCGTCGTTCATCATGCTCGTCACCTCGAGGATGGCTGCTCGGCCCAGCGTGTACAAGTTCCCGGTGGGCCGGAAGAGGATCGAGACCCTGGGCATCATCTTGTTCTGCGCCTTGATGACGACCGTGGCTGTCCAGCTCTTGGTAAGTCGACCACCGCTCTGGAAACAATCGAGGGTAGCGATACTAACCCCCCCAGATTGAGTCGGGTCGGCACCTGGGTAGCGGGCCAAGGCACTCGGAGGAGCTCAAGATTATCCCGTTGGTGTTTGTGGGCATTGCCAGTAAGTCCTTGACTGCCACCGACCGTCATGCGCGCAGGGCTGACAGTTTTCCCAGTCTTCTTCAAGGGCACCTTGATGGTGTATTGCCTCTTTTACCGCCGGTTCCCGGCTGTCCACATCTTTTTCGTTGACCACCGCAACGATATCGTCGTCAACATCTTCGGTCTGGTCATGGCCATTACCGGAGACAAGTTTGTCTGGTACCTGGACCCCATTGGTGCCATCCTCATTGCTCTCTTGATCTTGTTTTCTTGGGCCGCCAACGCCTTTGAGCAAGTGTGGCTTCTGGTGGGCAAGTCGGCGCCCAAGGAGTTCCTTGCCAAGCTCATCTACATGAGCATGACCCACGATGACCGCATCCTCAAGGTCGAAACGGTAAGCTCTCCTCCCTGAGCCTCCCGGTATATCTGACTGACCCGATGGTAGTGCCGCGCGTACCATGCCGGCCAGCAGTACTATGTTGAGATTGACATCATCATGGAGGAGGACCTCCCCCTGAGGGTAACGCACGACGTGGCCCAGGAGTTGCAGAGGAAGCTTGAGGGGTTGAGCGACGTCGAGCGTGCCTTTGTGCACGTGGACTACGAGCACGATCATGACCCCCACGAGGAGCACAAGCCGCTGTACAAGAAGAAGTCGGAGAAGAGTCCGAAGAAGAGCCTCAAGGATATTTTGCTGTTCCGGAAACCGGCGATGCAGCAGGGTATGGCGAATGCCGAGCCAGTCCTGCAACCAACAAGCTGAGAGGGGATTGGGGTTGGAAAGCGAGACTTGGATCTGGGGGTATTTTCTTTTCGTTTTTGTAAGATGAAGTCAGCATAGAGTGGAGGAACCCAGAGTAATTCGGTCTGGTAAAAAGGGCAGAAAGGTTGAGGGAGGAGTAACAAGCCTGGTGCCATACGGCTGGACAGGACGACGTTGGCATTTTGTCGATTTTAGGAGTATTCCATGTCTCATTTGAGAGCATAGGCTCAGTGCCGAGCTGAATATAAGGTGAAGCTCGGAAAAAAACAGTGCGATCGTGGTCATGGCGAGAAGACTGAGCACTTCCATGCGTCAAGCTGAAAGGTGAGGTCGAGGTGAGGTTGCAGGGTTCGAGTTGCAGGAGCTGGATCCAGCCCAGCGAGGCCCAAGTGGAAGCGGGGCAGAGTATTTGATTGGCCAATTCAGTTCAGTGTGGGGCATGGACAGACTTTTTGTGGCCCAAGCTTCGGGTGGTGCGGCAAGTGGGGGCTTGGTGGGCTGATCCTTTTTCCATGTCCTTGTTCACCCAGTTGCAACCGGACATCTCGGGCAAAGTTCACGACAACTGCGTCTCTGTCTCTGCCTTGTGCAGACCAGCGGCACACAATGTCATTCTTTCAACACGGGCTGCGCAGGAGCGTGGCCCAGCTCTCCCGCTCATCTCTGCCCCGAAGCCAAGCCGTGTGCTGGCAGCAGAAACTCCCCCTGCCCCAGAAGAAACCCATTTCCAGCATCGTCAAGCTTGCGACAGCCGCACGATGGTACACGACCCCGACGAAGCATGCCAGGGCCGCGACCCCCACGGCCACCATCTCCCAACCGACTGCTTCCGCCTCTAAAGCTTCCTCGCAGCAAAAAGGTCACCAAGCAGGGGAGGACAGCGGCGCCGAGCAGTCGTCGTGGCCCGAGACGAACCCGAAGGTCGTGGCCTACTGGCTCCTCGGAAGCGCGGCCAGCTGTTTTGGTATCGTTGTCTTTGGAGGACTGACGCGGCTGACCGAGTCGGGGTACGTGTTTTGAAAACCAGCAGGTGTCGCGTGCATGGCGGTAACTAAACTGGCCACGCTATGTAGACTGAGCATCACCGAGTGGAGGCCCGTCACCGGCTCGCTCCCCCCTCTCTCCCAAGCCGACTGGGAATCCGAGTTCGAAAAGTACCGCGCCTCTCCCGAATACAAGCTCATCAACCCGCACATGGACCTGGCCGAATTCAAAAAGATCTACTTTATGGAATGGACCCATCGGCTCTGGGGTCGCTTCATTGGTCTCACATTTGTGCTTCCGACCGTCTACTTTATCGCCCGCCGCCAGGTGACTCGACGCATGGCAGGGACCCTCGTTGGAATATCGGCATTGATTGGGTTTCAGGGCTTCATCGGGTGGTGGATGGTCAAGTCAGGCCTCAAGGACGACCTCTTTGCGCCCGGCTCCCACCCGCGCGTCAGCCAGTACCGACTGGCGGCGCATCTCGCCACGGCCTTTGTCTGCTACTCCTGGATGCTTCTCGCTGGTCTCAAAGTGCTGCGCACCAACCGGGCGCTCAGCAACCCCGAGGCGGCCGCCAAGGCCTTTGCTGCGCTGCAGTCGCCCGCGCTCCGGGTGCTCCGGCGCTCGGTCACGGCGCTGACGGTCTTGATTTTCACCACGGTTCTGTCTGGCGCCCTGGTCGCGGGCCTGGATGCGGGTCTCATCTATAACGAGTTTCCGAAGATGGGTGTCGGGTACAAGCCGCCGAATGCGGAGCTCATGGACAAGTTCTACTGCCGGAAGGAGGACGGTTCCGACCTGTGGTGGCGCAACATGCTCGAGAACCCTTCTATGGTCCAGCTCGACCACCGGATCCTGGCCATGACGACGTTTACCGCCATCTGCGCCCTGCTGGCCTACAGCCGGACCGGCCCCTTGAAGGCAGCCATGCCCAAGGATGTCCGTAAGGGCGTCATGGGCCTGTTCCACCTCGTGTCCATGCAGCTGGCCCTTGGTATTAGCACGCTCATCTACATTGTCCCCATTCCGCTGGCAGCGGCCCACCAAGCGGGAGCTCTGGCGCTCTTGACGGGCGCGCTGGTCCTCGGGCAACGGCTGCGGATACCCAAGAGCACGTTCGCGTTGGTGCAGAAGCGACTTTTGGCGCAAAAAGCGCAACTGAAGAAGGTGCGATAGTCTGGCACCAAGACAGAAGACACGACACGGTGGTAGAGTAGCGGTGTATACACGGCGACTGTATGAATATTGGTAAAAGGCGGCATGTATGATATACCCACCCATCTCGATGCGCATCATAAGGTAAGTGTACCTAAGACATGTATGTACTTGTATACATCTCTTCTCCTTTTAGGGGTCTCGGGAAATTCCATACTGGTACTTACTACTGTGACTGTTACATGCTTGGGATACTGCGGGACTGTGCAAGGCACTTGGCATTACCCCGTCGCTCCCGACATGTGGGGGAATGGGCTTCCGAGGATGGGAATTGGAAAAGTCGGATGGGAATGTCGGATCTCGGCATTCCAAGATAATTTTGTGGTGATACGGCCCACGAGGGGGCCGAGGGGATACGCCCAGTTGGGTTTGTGCGACGGTCCGTATGCAAAGGCTGAGCACGGGTACATTTCCCGTTACACGGACGCGACCATGACTTGCAAACGGGACCCCTAAACGTACCCTGAGGCTGCAAGCAGCCGGAAGACGTGGTATGACGGAGAGCCTCGAGCAATCTAAAAGCACTTTGATTACGGGCGACATCAGCTGATTCTCGGGAGGACAAAGTTCGAGATAGCCTCAACCCCTCTTGTCTTGCAGTTCGCGACACGTTCCATTGTCCTGCAGACTCGAGCTGCGTACGACATGTGGAGGGGATTTGTTGGGGTGGGCCGGGGCCGCGGGGAGCACCGGCGATACCGGGAGGTGGGGGCTGCCGGGCAGTCATCAATGACAAAGGCCCTTTCATCTTGGTCAACCCTTTGTCACCAAGCTTTCAGCTTCCATTGTAATAAATGACCCTCGGGGTCCATCCAGCCGCAGCAGAGCAGAGCTCTTGTCTCGGGGACCACCTACTCCGTACTGTGTATGTACGAAATACGGAGGGGACTCTGCAGGTGGTAGAGGGCCGCTCGTCCCTGGAACCTCGTTGGCTTGGACCCTGTTGCTGTGGCACATTATGGTCTCGCAGCTCGAGGGCGTGATAGGATTGACAGCGGCGGCAGGTGGTTGCGCAATTGCTGCAGCGCTTTCCCAGACGTGCATCAGGGCCCTGTTTGGTTCGGCGCTGGAGCTCACCAAAAGAGCCCACTCTAGAGCGAGAATCGCCAAAAGAGACCTGTCCAATAAGTCGCGACTCCGAGGTCGGCCGCAGCACTAGTAGCCGATCACTTTGATCCTTCTCGATCAAGTACCTCCTCTTTTCGCCACCCAAAAGGGTTACATTCACGAGCTCCAGCCTCACTTTTCCCATACCACGTTCAAGCTGGTTTTCGGCCCGCTGGAGCTGGTTATCGACCCCCGACCCCCTGAAATACAGGGCCTACCCCCCTAATTTTCAGGGCCCCCTATATTTTGGCGCCCCTAGCCCTTAATTTTCAGCGCCCTCGTCGCCCCGGCAATTGATCGTCGCCCTCCGACGTCACAGCACCTTCGTCAGCCGGTACAAGATCTTGAAAAGGAGGCCCCCCTGCCAGCTGACGGCATTTGCTATGTACCCTTTTTGGTACCTTGCCAGGTGTATCGATAACCAGCAATTTTGAACCAAACAGGGCCCAGGCTATCAGCATGCCCTGAATCCCGGCACTCTTTGTGTCTTCGTCTCGGCATTTGTCCATTGTTTCTCGTCTCTTTCACAGAGTTGTTTGTTGCATGGAAGAGAAAGCAAACGAACCCAACCTAGTCATTCCCCGAATGCTGGCTTCTGACTCGTGGGCTCCTGCCCGTCCTCCCGTCCTCGCCGTCCAACATCCCCGCAGGGAAAGTGCTCCGTGGACAAGCTGCGCCGGTCACGGTGCTGGGCACAGTACGTAGGGCAGGTGGGGCCGCCCACTCTGGCCAGGCCCGTCATCAGTCAATCCCGTCACTGGGAACATGGAGGCTTGGCATCAACAGGGAGGATGGCAAGAAAGACCGACCGGCGACGCTTGTTGAACTCTTACTCCATCCAGCGTCGCTCCTCTTGCTCCTCTCTCCTCTCCCCTTCCCCCATTCCAATTCCAAAGTGACATCTGTCGCCCCGACAGGTTGCACATCACGATATCTTCACTCCTGTCCAGCTGCAGTGACACCAATTCTCAAGCAGGAAGGGTCCTCTGCCCCACACTCCCTCAACTCTCTCCGGCAACCCTGAACCCCGTCGCATCCAAACCAAATCCTGAAGAGACCGTCAACGTCGCGTCCTGTGCCATCCCATCCCATCCCATCCGGGCGGAAGAACGAGACAAGCAGACTTGCTCTGCGCAACATCCGGGGCCAGCTGAAAACAAGCATTGGAGACAAGTGGTTGGTCGAATCCATCCCCGACTCATACCTCCACGCCGGCGAGGCGAGGAACACCACCAAGGATCTCAGCACCAGGTACGTGGGGTTTTGCCTTTCTCTCTGTCCAAGACTCCGGCTCTGCGGTCGAAATGCCTCAGCTCCTCTGCAAACATGCTGCTTCTCGCTCTTCATGCATGACTGCGTTTCTGCAAGCCCAAGAACATTCTCGGTCAGACTTGCAGCGATGCCTCCGGACTGGACGCTCCCATTGGCACCGGCCGCCTCGTCTCGGCTCAACCCACCGCCTTCGCTGGCTGCCGCTGTCCAAGCCGTCTCGGATGTCGCAAACCATCTCCGGTGCCCGACAACGCCAATCATGGGCAATGGCCGATTCCGCCGGGCCCATGCCGTCACACGACCGGCTGGGGGTCTTGCAGCCAGCAGTCGGTCGACCGTCTGAATTGCCAAGCGGACACCCCCAAGCTCACGCTGCCCCCTTGATGGAAGTTCTCTTTCAACGGGCCAGTCAGGGAGGGACTTCCCAAGACAGAGCGGCCAACTGCATCATCCCCCCCCCCCCCCCAGCCATGTGACACTAGCCTTGACGGCCCCTCAAGAGCCTCAGCTCCGCGCCGCCCTCATTTGGATGGCGTTGCAATGACTCGGCCACCACAAGACCCCTAGACACCCGCTTGTTTCGCTTTTCTTCAGTCACAAATATTGGGGACGGGTCTTGCCTGGCATTCTGAGCCACAGACGGTGGTGAAACATCCCGCACATGTGGGCGATGCCTGGAGGGACGCCGTCGACGAGACAGAGATGGTGGCACAAACCCCTCCTCCGCCGCCAGGCTAGACCCGTTCGGACCTCCATCCTGGAGCTGAGCGGCTGTTTCCCCTATGGCAGGAAGGCAAACGAGAACAAATCTGAGGCGTCACTTTGGGGAGCTGCATGCAGTGCATGTATAGCAACACCAACTTTAGACTGCCGGGAAGCAGCCCAGCGGCCGTGCCCATGCGCTCCAACGCTTCACCATCTCAATGGCGGGGAGGGGTGTTTGTTTGTTGAGGCCGCGGGTAGGGGCTTCCGTCTGTTGGTTGACCCGCTTCTTCTGTGTGGAGCAGAAGTCTGCCACTTGATCTTTTCATACACATATAAGTCGTGAGCCGCATCTCGAGTCTTTTGCTGCTGGTTTCGTCTCACATCTTGATCTTCACTGACTTCATTGCTTCGCGAGTGCAGTGTAACATGCTGAGGGCGACACCTTGACCAACGGGTTGGCGCCGATGAACCTCTGCTGTTACTAGACAGCCTGTTCTCGTGTGGTCTTGACACAACCGACATCCATCTACACCTATACCTCGACATTGCGGTACTGGCCATCTCTTGAGAATCCAGCAAGCCGTTCAATAGAGTGGAGGAGATCAGGACGCGGTCCTCACCCCTCTATACGCTTTTGCTCCTTTCGCAAGCCGTCCATCTCTCGCCAGCACTCGACCCAGCCAGATACCTCATCTAGGCTACGACAAGTCTCGGCAGCGCATTCGCCACTGACTTTCCGACACCCCCCGTCCCCACAGCATTGCCACCTACCGCCCACCATGTGCATGCAGATCGACTTTGTCTTTAGCTGCGGCCACCGAAGCTTTGCCAAGTTTGACAACTGCATCAACTTTGGGAGTACCTGCTACGGCGCCAGCGGCAATCACCTCGATCAGCCCGTGGCCGAGATCTGCAGGGAATGCCAGCTTCGCAAATCGCAGTCGAACGGCGCCCACCAACGGGATCCGTTCCAGGTCAGAACAAAAGGCAAGGGGAAGGCGTGATGCTGGCCCTCTTCGGGGAGCTGGCTGGGAACAGGGGACGGAGCGGTGATGGCGAGCGGGCGACAGCAGCTGGTGATGCTTGCTGAGGATGCAAGGGAAGCCAACTTTCGCTGGTATATATGGGTAGGTGCCTCTGGGGCTATTCTTTTCCCTCTTCAGTTGCATTTTCGCTAACATGGGTGACGAAGGCTATGGAGACAGATGATGGGTCGTGTATAAACTTTTACAGATGAGGTTCTTATTCTTTCGCATGGTGGCGGCGCTTTATACCAAGGACACATATACTTAGGAATGATAATACAATGGCTCTTGTCAACCTGTTGCCTTGGTAATGGAGAATATGTCTGGTTATGGGGTGAGGGTGGTGATGATGCCCTATGCCGCGTTGAATTGGAAGCGTCATGATCCGCAAGGACCGAGCACTACCCAAGATTCCATAAGAAGAAAAACCCAGTTGGAGAATCTCTTGAGCTGGACATACCAGTTAAAGATGACTTGGCTGCTGGAGTAGGTGGCGTCTGCCAAACTGAAGCTGGGACTTAGTGTGGGATTGCGCAGTCCTTCGCCCAAGTCAGTCTTGAAAACGTAGACTCCATGGGGTTTGCAACAATATGCTGAGCTGCAATAAAATCATTCAAACAGGCCTTGCACTTCCTATTGTGACCGCTTTTGCTATTGCAACCTAGGCTCAGTGTAAGTGCTATTCAGATACTTGCGGGGGGGAGTGTGACAGTGTGGGATCCTGGCGGCACTGTGCCCCACAGCCAAATTTGGCGCTGCTCCTCCGTGCGAAATAAATACCTTCGCACGGACCTGCTTCTTTCCTCTTCCTCTTCCTCTCCAGACCGCGATTGACCGCCAGCGCCGCCACCAGAACCATGGTTTTGTCAATCCTGCTAAAAGTCTGCTACTTCTTCGGAGTAAGTCCAAGTCAACAAACCTCCTTTTCCCCCATCATGAAAGCACGGACGCGGAACGATAGGCGATAACGGCCGTCGATGCAATGGTCGGGTGGGGGGGTTCGCCGCACGGACCTTCGCCCCACCCTCTCCTGCCGACCGGCCGGCGCCCAGCTCCTTGAGGCTTGATGAGCTTCCCGTCATCTCAGATCTGCTGGCAGCTACTGCTGGGGAGACCTTCCTCCGTCACATCACCTCCATCATTTTGACTGCGCGTCACTGTACTGACACTTTGCATTTCAGTGCTGCATCAATAGTCGCGACAGCTTCCCCGGGCCGCCGCCGCCGCACTCTCCAGAGTCCCTTTGGTCCTACGACCCAGAGTAAGCTCACCCTCTCCCCCTCTTGTTTTCCTCGTTTCGTCCCCGGGGAGACTGTCCTTTCCCCCTTGTCGGTTTTCTTTCCTCATTCTCCAAGGTGCAAAGCTGACTCGGAATCCATCATCACAGCGAATACCCCGTCTTCGACTCGGAGAACGAGTTCTTCGCCGAGGGAGAAGAACTCCCCAACACCTCTCGCCGTCGTTACGGCCTGCCAACTCGCGACGAAGACGCCGCAGGCACCTCCTCTGCCACCACCGGCGGAGGAGCTCTGCCCCTCTAACCTCCCCCACCACCACCAACCCCACCGACGACGACGCCGCACCACCCAAGAGAATGGCACCGTTCGCGTCCGTGGTCCCTCCGGCGCCACCCCTCTTCTTCTCAAAGCGGGTCACAGCTTTCCTCCGCGCCAACCTCTCGGACCTCCTCCGCGCTGCCGTCCTCACCTCCCCGGCAGGCAACCTCCTCGTGCACGCCAGCACCCTGCCAGCGAGCGTCCTCCGACGTCAGTGCGCCGTCGCCGCATCTCTGTGGGCTCTCCACAACCCAGCGTCTTCCTCCTTCTCCGACGCCCACAGCAGCAACAGCAACAGCCCCGTCCCCAGCACCAGCTCCGCCAGCCTGAGAAGCAGCCGCGGCACCATCCCCTCCGTCACGGTCCAGCTCGACAGCGGCGTCGTCTTTGTCATCCGGCAGCTCCAATGCGGCATGCTCTTCATCTGCATGGGAGGGGAAGAACCCCTCCGCACACCCACACAGTCGGTCAACGGCACATCGGCAGCCAGCCTCGCGTCACAGGACCGGTACTTGGCAGAGGACGGCAGCCCCACCGCCTCTGCCATGGGCAGCACAGCATCACCGGGAACCCTGAGCACCAGCACCACGCCTCTGCCCTCCCCATCCGTGGATAGCCTCCACAGCACCGCCACATCCGCCACAGTCACACCGGCAGCACCGACCGGCCTGTCCGCGACGAACGTCCGAGCCCTGCGACGGCACGTGGAGGAGCTGGCGCGCTGGCTGGACTCGCGACTGGAGACTTTGCACGTCCCAGAGGCGGGAATAGGAATGACAACGGGCGTGTGCTGAGCGCGTCAGGTGACGGGATGGGACGCTGGCCAGGAACCGATGGGCACTTGGGACAAGTTTGGGGTGCAGGCAAGAGTGGATGGGAAGAACCCATCCACGTGGACACTGGGACAAGCTTGGGGTGTATGCGGGAGTGGATGGGAAGAACCCATCCACGTGGGCTTTTGGGGCCATCCTGGGGCGCTTCAGGGAGTGAGTGGGAAGAACCCACTCACGTGGGCGTTTGATTCGATCTTGAGGTGCATTAGAGGGTGAATGGGAAGAACCCATTCACCAGACGAGGAGCCCGAGTACGATGGGTGGGGAGCAGGAATGATGAGCGAGGAGGAGGAGCATGATGAATGACGAACTGTAGGACTAGCCACGAAGCATTGGAGCGGGGAGGGGGAGAACCTCAGGGCATTCTTTTTCTGTTTTGTTTCTTTTCTCTCTCTCTGAGCAGCGGCGTTAGGGCCGATACCCACAGGCACCGGCGGGAATTGAACTGGGGATCTTTGCTTTGACGCCGCACGCAAGTTTTCATCTCTGTGACTCGAACGCCGCACGCTGGCTACCATGTCCTTGATGTGAACGACGCACGCAACTTCAAGAATGTGTCAGACCTACCGTTTCCACCAGGCGGCGGTCGAGCAGGATAACAACACTTGGGCTCTCCACTCGAGCAACAAGAGCAAGGATCCGGCAGACGAACTCACGGCGCCCAAGGCGCAGCTGATCGAGCTTGCCAGCCAGGACCCTGCCACCTCCAGCAGCTTACTGACGCCCCCAAGGACCTTTCCGAGAAGAAGGACACCGCGATCTCCATCAAGATGCTCAAGCTCAAGGAGAACATAGCTGGCTGGCTGACCTCGTGATGTCTGCAGGTGCGGATCGCCGTTCCCGTTTTTCCCGAAGCCGTGACAGCCACCGATCCCGAGCATGATTCGGCAAAGGGTGGATGTAAACCGTCGCCGTCGTCTCGTCTCGTCCTTGGTGCGGCGTTGGGTAGACGGTAGAGCTACTTGTCGTGGCTTCAAGACACGAAGCTGAGATTGGAGATACACCTTGGCGATTCGATGTTCGCGAGTGCTGGGGGCAGTTTGGAGTGCCTCTGACGAAGCTCAAGGAGAAACTAGGTAGGCAGACTGCCCATCACCTTGCCCAACGGAAACCAGCGGAATCTTTACGTTGAAGAGGAGACTACAGGCCTCTCTATGGGAAAGCTGATTTGTGCAACTCTCGCTGCCCCAAAAAAGGACGGGACAACTGAGATCAGCCAGCAGCGGTTCTCACTTGGCATCCCCCTCGTCTTCGCCGTCGTCTCGCGAGCGTGCGGCGGAGGGAAGAAGAAGATGGTCTCTCCCGCCCCCGGTACCACACTTAGTGCCGCTCTCGTTGCCGCTCTGATTGCCGCCATCTTCATCGCCCCGGGCACCGCGGTCAACAAGGCGGCAGGCATCGACAGCCCTCCCTCCCTCCAACATGGCTACCAACTGATAGTGTACCCGATGTCTTAGGTAGTTAAAGCTAAGGCCTCGAGGTGAATAGGAGCCCTTTGAGGCTTGATGGTGAGATGGTCCAGCTCGGTAAGGTAGAGGCGAGGAGCCCGTCCGGTTGTTGTAGTCGTCGGTCACGACCTCGCGGGTCTAGGCGAGGGTCTCGTAGTTGCTGTAGTCGTCGGTTAACGACCTCGTGGGTCTAGGCGATCTAGGCGAGGATCTCGTAGTGTTGGTCATGGACGTCGCACCAACCGGCTGAACACATGAGATCAAGACGACGATTCGTACGCGTGCGGCCAAGGCACGCACGTCCAGTCAGAGGAAGGCAGCAGCAGGGTTCAAAACATCTTGATGACCTTTGGTGGTTTTTTGAATCTGGACAGATTATCGCCATCGGCCTGCCGATTCGTCATTGTCTTCGACCAAGTTGTGAGAGGGTGTTGGTGTTGCAGGTTGGGATGACAGGAACCAGACGGGAGGAGGAGAGAGGGGGTTCGGACGAAATTCTGAGGGCAGCTCTTGGGACTGACAAGCCACAGAAGACGACATAGGGATCAATGTATGCATCACCAGCCTGTTTCTACCCATATCTACCTGATCCAGAACCGCCCATGCCGTCCTCCCTGTTCATGGTGTCTCCAGTGCCCCGCCACCAACCACGATAAACAAACCTTCGCTGATAAATGAATAATTAGATATGTAACTGGGGATGGAAATCTGTCCAACGGACACCCCTAAAGCGATACACGCCGACACAAACCCAGGCAGCCGCCCTAAACTCCAACCAGCCAGCCATGAACTCCCCGTTCCCATGATCCCACCGGCCGCCTACCCATCTCGAAAAAGCAAATACAAATTATGCCATGTACAAGGCTCATTAATCATGTGGCCCACAGTCCATCCCATCCACGCAGACACCAGCACATGCCCGGCCGTTCGCATCACAACCATGTACACCCACACGCACACACGCCCGCTCACTCAATGCTCAACCTCGTAATCCCATCATTGGTATCCATCATCCCCTGCAGCCCGATGCGCACCTTGCCGCCGCCGATGCGCCCCCTCTCGGCCGCGTTCCCGCTCTCGCTCCCGCTGCCCGACCGGCCCACCGTGTCGCCGCCGACGCTCCCCGGGCGCGAGCCCCACGGCGCCAGGTCCCGCTGCAGCGGGCTCTGCATGACGGGCGAGTTGTGGGCGCTCCCCACGCTGGGGCTGACGGCGCGGCGCTTGAAGCAGCCAATCTCAAAGTCGTCGTCGCGGCGGCGCTTGCTGTTGATGCGCTGCGTGATCTCGGCGGCCGTGGGGAGCTTCTGCCCGCCGCCGGGCGCTGCGTTGGCGGCGGTGGCCGAGGGGATGGTCTGGCTGGCGGGTGCCTGGGGGGTGCCGGTGCCGGAGCTGCTGGTCGTCGTCATGGCGCCGCCGGGGAGGAGGAAGGGGTTCTGGCTCTGGCTGTGGGAGCTCGTGGCAGGCGAGTCCATGCTCATCTCGTCCATGCTGAGGCCGGCTGAAGAGCCGCGGGTGAGACCGAAGGAGGGCGGGGGAGGGGTGATGCGCGGCGCGGTGCCGTCGGAGAGGGCGTTCCAGAATAGCTTTCCTGGTGGGACAGGCTTTCGGAGCTGGCCCGATATGGGATTGTGGGGGCCGTTGCCGCTGCTGGACGAGTCCACCATCATGGCGTCGTCGGCGAATTCGTCCATGGTGTCATGTGCGCCCAGTCTGGGGCTCGATGCCGCAGATGAGCAGATACGGAGACCCAAGTCCAGATCGCTCTCCATCACCTGCTTGACGACTTCGGCTTCGCGGCGGACTTCGGTGTCGACTGGCGCGCTTTCCTCCATGAGAGCTGCCCTGATACGAGCAAACCCCTTTGGCTTGGGCTGGACATGTTTTGGTCAGCCAGAGTCGCAGTGTAGACAAGACAGAGCAATGTGTAACATACCAGCATGTTTCCCCGGCGCGTGACGGCCCGCCGAATAACACCCCGCCGCAATGGGCTCTCGACCCCGTCCAGCTGCCGGGGGCTGTCGTCGCTCTCGTTCCCAGATATGTTAAGCTGGTTGGCAGCCCAGCTGATGCTCTCCCTCCGCGCGTGGAACGCCGACATCTCCTTATTTCCTGGTGGCGATCTCGACAGGGCGGCGCCCGATGCGGGCGAGTGGAATCCCAGCCCCAGTGGCCTCGCCTTTCTCTTGTGCTGCTTCCGTATGCGTTGCCGGTGCTGAAAGCTCATGGGGTTTGGCGCCGGCGACCCGGCCGGCATCCACGGCACGTTGGGACCGAGCCTCGAGGCCTGGGGGGTAGCGACGTATTCCTCCGCCATATCAAAATCCATGTCGTCGTCGTCGTCGGAGCTCGAGGATGTGTCGGACATGACGTGTGCGTTGCTTCCCAGCGAGCTCGAGACGTGCATCTTTTCTTGGTTCCCCATCATGGACCACAGCGAGTTGGACGATTGCTCGGCAGTGCCAAACTCGCCGGGTCTCCTCGTGGGGATGTTGACGGCGCGGGAGCCGACGGTCGGGGACGAGCTGGGCGAGACGGGCTCGGCGAGGGTCGAGTGGTGCAGGCTCGTGGCGGCGCGGGAGAAGTCGAGGCCGCGGGATCGGCGCGGAAGGATGTTGTTGGGCGACGCGTATGTGTGTGAGTGGTCCAGCTTGGGCGAGAGAGGGGCGTTGTGCCCGTACGGGTGGTGTCGGGCGGGCGATGGATCTCGTTGCGGCATGTGAAGAGCGAGGCCCCTGACGGCGAAGCCGGCTCGGATGGGCGTCGATGGCAGTGCGGGCTGAGGTTCTCGGTTCTTGTCGCGGATTCCAATGTCGTCCTTGGCCTTCGGGCGTGCAGACTCGTAGATCTGGGGAGAGGGGGAGAGAACGGGGGCGGTGGCGTCGGAGAGGGATCTAACCTTGGTCAACGTCGGCCGGGTGGTGGCTGGAACGGGGCCGGGGCCGGTGGTGGTGCTGATGCTGTCGTCGTCGATCACGGCGACATCGTCGAACTCGACATCAATGTCCGACACCGACATTCGCGAAATGTCGTCCATCGTCTGGATCCACACGGGCGATGGGGCCGACTCGTGCAGATTTGCAGATTTGTGCTGCAATGTAGGGCCCAGGGGCCGAACAGCGCGTCGCTGCGCGTGTTGTCTTCCGATTGCTGGCGCAGCCGGTTTACAATGGGGCGATTCGATGGTGCATGGCCGGGGGGGCTAGCCAGAGTATGCCGACTTCATGCGATGTGAGGGTGAGGGCAGAGAATAAATGTAATGCGAAATTCGAGTATGCTGGCGGTCGCGAGTCAAGTAAGTTCTGGGTTGGGGATAGCTAAAAGTGTCGATGTTTGGTAGCACAGCACAGGGCAATGAGCGAAGAGGTTTGGGGGTGTCGTTCTTTCAAATGGCGCCAAACAAACGCAGAACCAGAAAAACCACCGGACATTGTCCCGTGAGCCACACCCCTGTCGCGCGTGTCCTGTCATGGCAGCTTCCCATTTTTGGGAGCAGCTACCGGGTCCTCCTAATATCTTGGTTCAATTCTCCATCAATAATACCGATACACACAATTGGCGTTCTCCAGATCTTGTGCCCCGACTTGTGATGCAAACGCTGGTGTTCGGGGCCATCATCGCCGTCGTGGACCCCTGCTCGGGACCCTGTCGTTTGCGTCTTATCGATAGCAATCGCCCCTCACTTCCACTTCTTTGTGGTGGAGCGGGGCGGGCCTACGGGACCCGGGAGATCGGTGGTGGGGCCGACTCGGCACTCGGAGGAATCCAGGTCAAACACTGGGACTTTGATCGAAGACTTCCATACATACCGATGACATATCTTTAAATAGAAAATAGAAAAGTAAGTTTGCTCAGAACATGGGGTCAAAATGCCACCCTATCATCTACATAGCTTTTAATTGTCGAAGAAAGGTTCGAAAATGCTTCCATCCCAGCTCATATCCGAGGATATTTACAACTTCCCCTCGCGCCCCTTCTCCCTCACCTCCTGCATACTTCTCAGCAGCGCATACAAGCTCTGCATCCTCGGCAACTCGACCCCCTTCCCCCTCGCAATCCTCACCGGGTTCCCCAAAATCACCTCCACCTCCATCGGCCGCCCCGCCTCCCAATCCAACAGCATACTCGGCTTGCTCCCGACATTCCGCTCCGTGCTCTTCAGAATCCTCTCCGGGCTCGCCATCCCCTCCCCGAACCCCCGCCCCAGCACCCGCGGCACCGCCTCCCAAATCTCCTCCATCACCCCCTTCAGATGCGCCCTCAGCTCCGCGTCCCGCACCATATCCGCGTTCCCCCTGCCCCCCGACAGCACCGCCGACGGGTTAAACGCCGCGTTGATGCACAGCTTATGCCACCGCACCATCTGCAGGTCGATCTCGTCCTTGACCTCGACGTCCCTGATCCCGCCCAGCCGGCCCCACCAGTCCGCCAGCTGCGCCGCGCACGCCGCTCCCCTCCGCCCGAGCTCCTCCCCGCCGCCGCCGCCGCCGCCGGCAGACACCGAGTCCGAAGCCGAGTCCACGTACCCCCCCAGGCTGACCCGCGTCCAGCGGTTCTGCCTCACCACGCCGTGGCTGACCTGCTCGGCCGAGACGACCGTCACGGCGCTGACGATGGGGTTGCGCGGGAAGCGCGCGCGGTACGGCGCCTCGACGCCGACGCCGTTCTGGATGAGGACGATGCAGGTGCGGCCGTCGGTAACGAGGGGCGCGACGAGGGCCGCGTCGTCGGACCGGTCGGGAAGCGCCTTGGTGGTTACGATCACGTAGTCCCACTCCGGGACGGCGGCGGCGGCGGCGGGGACCGAGGGGTACACGGCCTCGGGGTGGAAGGCGTAGTCGCCGAAGGAGTGGGTCTGGAGGGTGACGCCGCGGGCGGCGAGGGTGGGGTAGTTGGATCGGGCGATGAGGGACGTGCGGATGTTGTGGGTTGGCTGGTTGGGAGGGTTAGAGAACGAGCGAGTGGGAGGTTGACGGGGGGCATACGTGGTGTAACCTGGACGCATAGAAGCACCCGACGGCGCCGGCGCCGACGAATACGATGCTGACGGGTCTGTGTTCAGGGCAGGGTGAGCAACGTGGTTGCGAGGGGGACAAGGGTTGGTTATTCCCATTCCGACGCCCTGATCACCAGCATATCGGATGAGGCGCAAGGCAGCCAAACCAAGATATGGGGGAACACAAAACACAAAGCTCACCTCTCTGGGTCGGAGCCCGAGCCCGGCTTCGGAGCAGAAGGTGCCGGAGCCATGTCAGCGGCGCAGGGCGGCTGCAGACGGCTGTCGCTCCCGGTGTCAGGGGAAACAAACAAACAAACCGGAGCGCGAGGGGGTGGCACGGCAGACGGTCGCGCCGGTCGTCCGACCTTGCAGACAGCAGATCTCGATCCCGCCTCGAGGCGTCGGCGCGCGTCAGCAGAGGATGCCGTCGATATCCGCGCCGGGCTCACTCGCTCTGCTAGTCTGCCAGTCCAGCCTATGCGATCTTTGTTCGATGATGGGTGTTGCTGGCGGGTGTGTCCCGGTCGAGACCGTTCCGGCGTGGCGTTTGAGTGGCAGACGGCGTCGACAATGCAGGCCGGGAACGCGCAACGGTAACGAAGGAATAACGATGGGCTGATGTTTGATGAGAAGGGCCAGGTACAGTAGGTCGCCAAAAAGGGACGAGTTAGAGGTTGAGACGGACGATGCTGCATCCAGAATCAGGTGGTTGGAGGACGGCTGGACGGAAGGTGCGGAATCCCAGTCGTCGTCGTCTTCAACCCCAACCCCAGCCGGGCTGGAGGCTGGGCACCCCGCTTTCCGACATGGCCAGGCCCCACATGCTGCGGGGGAATGGGGAATGCGGGACCGCGCCGAAGTGAAGGACGGCCGTCGGTTGCCGCCCGTCTGCATCGAAGCACAGGGGATTCTTTAGTGTTGTGCTACAAAACTCCAAGGGCCACTGCTCGAAATCGACCTAGGTACCGGTAGTCTAGCTTCGGAAAAGAAATTGATCTCCCACGGGTGACCCAGTCCAGCTCAAAGTGCCTGGGGATTCATACTCCGAGGCTCCATGACTCGACAGACCTCGGCCCCGGCCGACGGGCCCCTCCCGTCCCCGGACAGCCCCCATCGTCACCGACAACAACCCCTCCGATCCGCTAATCAATCACTCGCAGCAGCACATTTTCTTTTTCCTCAACCACTACCGAGGCCTCACCCCTCAGCTCGGCAACGACCACAGCAGGGAACAGGCACAGGCACAGGTACACAACCCGGCGGCGGCGGCGGCGGCGGGTCCCGTCGCACGAACCGATCGGGTCGGCCCTGCTGGTGCGGAGAAGACCCGACCTCCAAAAAGGAACATGACGCCATCCCCTATAGCCCACGGCCGCTATTGAAGACCGCCACCACCACCACCACCACCGCCGCCCTTATCTGATCCACCCGGCCCCTCCCTGGGCCGCCGTCGCCGGTCGCCGGGAGCTAGACATAGCCCTTACCCATTATATGCCCGTCTTATCACACCTGCCCCAGCTAAAATATGTGCTCCGGGTAGGATACGGAGCAGTAGTGTAAAGAAGACTGGTGTGTGCGCGTGCACTGCACCACCACCCTTCCGTCCGCCTGGCGTGCGTCTCGCTGCACGTCTGCCCCTCCCATCATCATGCCACCCTTTCCAGCAGCAGCAGGATCGGCCATCGGGCTCGATTGGACGGCCAAAGGGGGGAAGCGAAAGGGGGGGGTGTTGATGTATGTACGTGATGGGCCTGCTGGTGTGCTGGCCGTCGCCGCAAAGGTCCAGTGCGATGACGGCGAGAAGCCCCCCTCCCCCCGCCCCGCCCCGATATGTTCGACCTGCCGCCCGCCACCGCGACCTCGGACCTCACCGGCCAGCCAACCAACCCACAACCTCCACCAATTGGCCAGTCGCTTGACCTCCTTTCCTCTCCAGCGCCGTGGGAGCCAGGATGGGGATGCCGAGACCACCACCACCACCACCACCTGCCCAAAACCGATGAGCCAGTCAGCGAACATCTCTTTTTTTCTTTCCCCTTGCCCTACCCGCCCGAATCCAAAGCGAGGCCGCCTGTTAGCCCATGGCAGCTGAGTCCCGAGACCAGCGGAGCCTGCCTTGTGTAACGGCGCTGCTCGTTAGCTCTCTGGTTGCCAGATCAGGTCCGCACACCAGCGAGAATCAACTCGACGAGCGTATGTAGCAACAGGTCGACAGTCGATCGATGCCACCTCCGCGTCGTGTGAGAGATGGAATTACCGGTACTGCCTTGACCGACTCGCATCGGCGTGTTCTTGTATGCCTGGGCGGTGGCAAGCAACAGAAAGGGAGGGAAGAGATAGGACCATGACTTTCATCTTGCGCGTCATGCACTGGATCATCATGTCGACCGTCCAACCCAAGGCAGGCGATCCCATCTGTCGGCATGCAAACCGTCGGCAGCGTAGCTCCGAACGTAGGTGATGATGCTGCTGCTCAGCAGAGCCAGTCGTGATACGACAGCAGCTAGAAAATTCTGCTGCTGCTGCTGCAGGACCGCCTGAAATCTCTGTCAAGCCCCCCTCCATCCTGACGTTGCAAGGAGGATGCCGTGGCTGGGAGCTGAGTGACGCCTCTGCCAGAAGGTGAGCATCGAAATCATCGAGTTCCAGGTCTCACACCTTCCGCAGACGGCGACACCGGCCGTGATGGTGTGGCCCCCCGTGGCCCCGTGTGTGAGGTTCACAGCTGCAAGGTGCCCATTCCAGGTGGGCGTCGAGCTGGGGGGGAAGGGATTCCATGTTGGGCACGACGATGTGGGTGAGGGCATGGGGGGTCGCGCCTGCACCCTTTTCCATGGAGAAATTGGAGCTGGTCAAGCGTGGGGGTTGTGGAGTGGGCAGGCTATCGCAGCTGCCCCGGCACCGAGATGAGGGGTTGAGGGGTCAACGACATGCCTGCCTGACCCCCCCCCCCCGGCAAACTCACCTCAGCTGGGAGAGGCTCTGTACAGAGTACAAACCATGTTGTTATTCATCCACCATTTCTCCCAATCACACACCGTGATAACAACTCTGGCCCGTGCCTCTTTTGGGAGCGGGTGCCTTGCACCTGCAGACGTTGAGACATGGCGAAGCTCCTCCAAGTGTCTGTTGAGGAAGAAGCCCACGCTGCAGTGCTGCGGTGAGTAACAGAATGCCCGTCTCTTGGGAAAACCAGGCAACGTGGTGTTGGTTCGATGCTTCTCGGGGAGGCGCAGTCATGACCCCTCTGAGATTGTGTCACAGAACCTCGGGCTGGGCGCATGTGCCCCCCTTTTGGACCGCAATCGTCAGCTGTTGAACGTCTTTGGGGGTGCTGGCTTCTTCCACCTAGTCCGGATATAGGCCGCCAAGAGGAACACAACCTCAATCACAACCTACTGACGGACGCAGGACTAACTGGCTGGGTAGACATCGAGGGTCTGCTCATCCCATCTCGGAGATGGGTCTGGGATTGGTGGTCGGGATGCGTCCTTAGCGGTGACGCGGGCGAGTCTTTGCGTCCATCTCACGATGCCCTGCGGGGCGGGCTTGCCGAATGGCTGTCGAGGGAAAAGTCTTCTAGAACGCTCACGGAAGCCGGAGGTTACACAAGCGATCGTCCTGTTCTCCGTACCGTGCCGTGGTCGTCGGGCCAGCCCGGACTCGACGTTGGCTAGCACCGTGGAGGAGGGCTGCAACACCCCACGATTGCTTCACCCCACCGAGCTGGGGTCAGATGAGGAATGTGTTCTGATGCAATGCTGGCGTGTATGGTGCATGGCGCACTAATTCGCAGCAGTGCCAAGGCATGCCTGAACCTCCTTGGTCCGTGATGGTGTCGTCGGGGTTCCAACTTCCAAGGGTTCATGACCATGAGCGTAGCTTCCAACCTGGCATGTCGACGCCATGCCCCGAGGCCAGGGCACATGTAATTGCTCCGCACGTGTTGCCCGCGGCATCACAGACCAGCCGCGCCCCTCTCCAGGCTCCAGAAGTTGGAGGAGGTCACCGAGGAGCCGGTTATTCCCGGACCACACTGTCCATCCGGAGAGACTGGGTAGTGGCTTCGGTGTCAGCCTGCCCGATCTGACCACCGAGGAGTTGAGGACAACGCCTCCAGGGCAGGGTTGCTGAGGATCGAGGTGTACAACGACACATCTGACCTGTGACAGGCAAGACTGTGAGTGGTGGTTTCCACGCCCCTGTCGTATTCAAGCACCGAGTTGGACTGCAGTAGCTGGTAGTTTGGGACCGAGATGAGCGCCGAATTCAAGACCGAGAAGGCACATATGCCATGTTCGGTCGGTATATATTGGTCCGGAGATGAAGTCTGACGGTTGTAAGTCGCCTGTCGATCTCAAGCCTGCCCCACGGGGCGAAACCGTGGGGTTGAAACTTGAAGAAAGGCCGACAGTCCGCTCTGCGGCGGGGGCTCGGCTGCTGTTGGGGGGCCAGGGTCTCGAAACAAAGTCCAGCTGTGACCATCCAGCTGTGTTGTCCTTCCAGCCGCTGCGGGAGGGCCGTTTTCGGCCCTGGTGGCCAGCGCAGAGAGGTCGAGCAAGTCAGAGACCAGAGAGGTTGCTTGGTGAGGCCGCGTCGTGAAGCGCTGGGATTGGGTCGAGATGGCACCACCGACTCCCGCAAAGCGACGACGGAGAATTGTTTGGGGGAGGGCTCGTTGGAGGTGTGGGTGAAAAATTTGCGTTGTATCTGTCCAGTGTCGCTGGTTCCAAAGCAACAACGCCCCGCCATCTGCAACTGCAACTCGCAAGCGCGGGCCTTTTCCCATGCCCATGCAAGCTGGGCAACTCTCACTTACACGATTGTCAAAGTAACAGTGGCCCCCATTGATAGCTTCGCCGCAGCGTCTGAGGCTCTCATAGTCGGTGAAACACCGTCTGGCTGTCAACAATACGCTGTTGTCGTGGGGAAGGGGTAGCACAAGACTCTGGGAAAGCCAAGGTGAAGATGGTCGCTTCTCGCCTCCGGAAGGCCTCGGGATGCCCTTCTCATCGACACCAAAATGATGGCCGACGCGGCTGGCAATATCGATACATTTTGCCTCTACTCGGCGTGTCGTGTGCGCCTGTAGGCGGCAATGAGACTTCGATGACCGATCATCTCGCCTGCCGGTCCATAGCCCGCCAAGGAGCTGGCGTGAGTGCTCACCATCGCAGCGGGCCTCGAGTGCTGTCAATCTCTCCGCCGTGGGATGCGCGCGAACGGGCTGGTGAGGCTGTAGTTGGCTGGCAGAATAGGCTCATGTCGGGTTCTGTTGCGCGGGATGTCCACTGTCGAGGGGCCGGGCCCCCATTTACTCGGTGCCGGCGGCGTCGTCCTCTTGTCCATGGGAAAGCGTCAGCGAATCGCATGCCCTGCCATCGGTTTCAAGAGCAAAGAGTTCAATCATGAACATCTCCACAAGACCCCTATTTCAGGCGTCTTGGTCCGGGAACTCAGGGCGAGGCGGAACGGTAGTCTTCCTCCCGGTCGACCAACGGCTCCCATCAGCACAGCACAGCAGGAGAATTCGGGATGGAAGCCGGCACACCCCGGCTCCACCACAGATGTCGAGTTGCAGACGAGACGAGACACTTCGCAAATGTGCCGCTCATCATGCTGCTTCGTGTCTCAACGCACTCTGCAGACGGCTCCGGATGGATGGGCGGCAGATTGCAGACTGGATGTTGACAGAGTTTTCAGAAAGCAGAGGGAAAACTCTGCCATGGCAGAAGCTGCAGACCGACATCACGGCGGACGTTGTCGACTGGTGGTTCGGAGTGAGCGTCAAGCATGAAGAGCAAGGCGAGGTGTGAGTGGTTGAGCTTGGGGTGCTGCCCGATGTGGTGGGAAAGGGAATTGTCGGAAAGCTGTAAGCTGCAAGTGTGTACTCTGGTGGTGGCCGTCGTTGATGGTGCTCTCTGCTTGGAGTCTTTTAGCGCCAGCGGCATAGGCGAACCCCCCCTACATCCTTTCACAAATGGCGTAGCCGCAGGCGTGGGGCGGTCTTGCAGCTCAAAGAACTCGCACAATTGGAGACTTGGACCCTGATGGAACGACGACCGCCACCCCCCCCATCCAGCGACCAGCGTTGAAAGTCACTAAAACTTGACGAGAGGATTGCGACGGGGAACCTGCGGCCCAGCTGCATGCTCCTTGCCCGCAAATTCGCTATGTATGCATCGCATCGTACATGAGCGATGGGATAGTCGAGATTGTTTCGGGGCCGTTCCTGTTTTCCCTGGTTGATTGGGGCCTTTACCCATATCTCAGGAGAAGCGCCGCCGTGGGGACCTGTTTTCGGGCTGGGCAGCGGCCATCCCACCCTGATCAGTGAGTTGATGCGAAGAGGAAGCGCCCAGGCAGGCAAAGGCAAGCCGCAAGCCTGGTCGCAGGGGCCGGCGCTGTCGACGATCCATGGCTGTTCCACCCGCGTTCCGTCATCAATCGATTGCCGCGGGTCTCGTGTAATAGAATCGCCGGTTACTCAGATCCGATCCGCCAGCCCGCTCGGGCGGTGAAGTTGGTGGAATGGGAGGTCGGCAAGCAGATGGAGGGCTTGGGACCTGGCAGACACTCAGCCAGGGGCGTGCCCAGGGGAGCTGGCAGAGTCGCCGTAGACGGGCCTTGCTCGGGGACTTGAGAGAGCGTCGATGCAACTTGGCGACCTCCACGAGAGCCACCTGCGTGGAGGAGTGGGTTGCAGATGAAAAGGCGGGGGACACCGAGCTTCAGGACGGCGAGCCTGGGAGAAGGAGGAAGGGGGAAGGGTGAAGGCTGGGAAGTGGGAACGACCTGTCCGCAAAAATAGGCCGGTGCCCTGGGCAACGCGGGCAGCATTGCCCGGCGGGAGACAAACGGTCGTTCACAACCCACCTCCTCACTGCCCTGAGCAAAAACACCAAACCCCATGGCGATGCGCGGGTCAAGGTATCCAGTACAAAGTACTTGCGACTGGGCAATTCGTTTGATGTTGCCGTCTTGTCCGAACCTACCACCCGACCTGCTAGCGACCAACCAACCCAAGGAGGAAGGCCCCCTCTGCCCGTTGGTGGCCGCCGCTTGGGAAGCTCCAGGAACCTAACTCCCCCGCCCTCACCCGGCCGTCCCTTGCAAGTTGCGATGGAAGGCCCGGTGGTCCCCCCCAACGAACGGGCAGCCAGCACCACCAGGCTCGAGGGGGGCTCGAGGGGGGCTCGAGGGGGGCTCGAGGGGGGGGGGGTGGAGGGTCCGACTTGCGCCGACGGGTCATGATGCATCCCACGCTGTCGAAATGGCATCGCCCATCAAGGAATCCCGCCCCGTCCGCCCAGGCGCTCCTGTCTGTGCCTGGCCTGTCCTGTCTGATGTGCAGCCACCGAGCCACCGAGCCACCCTGCCATCGGATTCGCGTTCATGATCCGCCCACGCTCCCACGGAAGCAAAGGTACGTACACTCATCGACGATGCGGTACGTTGTTGACTGCACGCCATTGTAGCGGGTACGGCGTCGCTTGGAGCCAAGTACTTCTTTTCCGGATTCGGCCCACCTGCTCTGCCTTTCGTTTCGTCACTCCCGCGGCTGCTCGAGGTCGTTTTTGCTGCTGCTGCTTGGAGCTGCCACGGCTGCGAGGTTGCGTGGGTTAAGGTTGTGCCCGTGTGCCCCAGTTTCGCGATCTTCTCCGGCCGGGGAGTGGGTGGACGTGGACGTGGACTGGAAACGACGCTTATTCCATCCAGGGCGTCATTAAAAGGCTCGCCCACCCCTCGCCGTGCTCGCCCGCAACCTGCCCGGCCACTCTCCCGGTCTCTTGTTGCGAAGCCATCTCGAACCCCCCGCCGCCGCCAGTCAGCTCCCCCCCAGGCCCGTTGTGCTGCCCTCGCCGCTGCTCCGATATGCTCGACGCGTAGCACCCGAACCACCCCGGGCCCTGCCACTGCCTGCCACAGCTGTACAAGTTCGACAGTCACTCGTCGTCGCCACCACCACTGCCCACTGCCCGGCCTTCCCACGCCCTCCGCCCCCCGCCGTTCCCCGCCGTCCCGTTGCCCCGTGCCGTGGCCTCCTGTCACGTCACACAAAGTGTGGTGTTTCGGCCGGTCTGCGGTGTGCTGAGCTAAGATCGAATCCCAAGCCGCCAGCAGCTGAGAAGCAGGCGAGGACCTGACTTTTGCCGACCGACCTCATCCCGTCGTCCGCCTTCCGCCTTCCGCCTTCCGACCTTGACCTGACCTATCGACCCCACCAGCTGCCCACCTGCACGCTGCGAGGAAGCCGGCCTGGATAGGTACACCGTCACCACAAGCCATCAAGACAAATCTCCACTCAACCCACATTATTTTTATTTCCCTTTCTTTGCTCTGGATGCTCCGGCCTCCGTCGTCCTCGTCCTCCTGCAACTTCCAAAACCCTCGAGTCCCGTCTCCGTCACCCCTCGTCGCAACCCGGCCGGGGTCCTCCTCTTCCACCAACCGCCGAGACGCAAACCATCACCACCCAGAGAAATGACTAGGTAGCCCGCGGCTTTTTGGCCTTGCGACCGTCTTTGTCTCGAGAGCTGGAGTCACACTGGGCACCACCAATTTTGCACCGGATTTTCAGTGCTCTGCCGTCCTGCAGCATCGACAGCCGCGTTGTAGCATTGTGCGGCAACGCAGCCCTCTGCCCCCCCCCCCTTCTTCGCATTAGCCACAGTCGCAGCCAGCGGACCGTGAGCCCGTCGACCGCCTTCGCTACTTTACCTTCGCCCACCAGCCGAAGAAAAGAAACTCCCGATCGCCATGCTCATCGACGGAGAGAAATGGGCCTGCGAGGCCTGTGTGAGGGGACATCGTGTTAGCAATTGCCAGCACCATGGTGAGTGATTTTGGCCCTACCCCCCCTTTTCCTTCCCCTTCCCCTTCAAAATCCCATCGACGACATCCGTCGTCGATTTGCCCTTGTTTGGTGGCCGAGGAGCTCTCTGTTTCGGGCTGGCTGCATGCACGACACTCCTTGGCCCTAGGGCTCGAGCCGGTTGCAACCGAGGTCGCCGAGGCCCCCGGGAGAAGTCGTGTGTCGCAGGCCGGGATCGAGATGGGCTGCCCCTCATTCCCCCAACTGGTCGCGAACCATCGCGTCCAACGTCTCCAAATTTCCGAACCCCCCCTCCAATCCTTCGTCCCCCCCCCCCGACACTGCTGCGGGGTTTCGGCGAGCGCGTGTGCTGACATTTTGTGCGCCCAAAGATCGTCCGCTCCAACACATCAACAAGAAGGGAAGGCCGGTTTCGCAATGCCAGCACTGCCGTTCGATGCGCAAGTCGCGCGCATCGCACGTCAAGTGTGACTGCGGCGAGAAGACGCACAAGTGCATCCACCTGAAGACGACCGTCGAGGGTCACAAGGGTGAGCTCCGTCCTCGCTCGGGCCGGCTGGCCGGCCTAGCCTGAAGATGTCCTCTGACCCGTCTTGTCTTTGCAGATAGCTGCTGCTGTAACCACGGCGGCCGCTGCACTTGCTCGCACAAGAAGGAGATTCCGACGCTCGACACGGTGCCCGAGTCGGACTCGGATCAGGATCTTGCCACCCAGTCCAAGAGTTCCAAATCCAGCTCCCGCAGCAGGCGGCGCGCCAACACCACCAGCTCGGACGGCCTGCTCGCCTTTGACGCGCAGGGCCACCACAAGCCAACCTACAAGCACGCCAAGCCGTCGCAGAAGTGCGGGCCTTACCAGCTGCACCGCGGCAACTCGCTCCACAGCACTGGCAGCGCGGGAGAGCGCTCGGTCGACAGCTTCGTGCAGTCCGGCAGCGCCAATGACTCCTCGGCCGCTGGGTCGCCCGGCAGCAGCGGCTCGTACGACGGCTTGCCCGTGTCGCGTCGCATCCGGTCCGAGACCACGTCCCCGCTGATGACGGGATCCTCGTTTGCCCAGCTCAATGGCCAGCTGCCCCCTCTGGATCTCTCCGGAATCAAGTACCCTCCGTACGAGCCCAACAGCGCCGACTTTTTTGGAAACATTTCCGACTACGACGTGCCCCTGTTCAGCGCCGGCGTCTCGGTCGACTGGAGCCACTACGAGGGTCTTGACTTTGGCAGGAAGGCCGACGACTTTGCCCCGTCCAACTACAGCCAGGCCCAGAGCTATGGTGGCTACGAGTACGCGGCCTCGGAGCAGGTCCCGACCCTGACGACCAACACTTCGACCTCTGGCGAGGTGTCGGAGGCCGAGGACATTCTTACGAACCCCCTGGACGACCTCACGGCCCAGTACCGCAACCCCACCGCCAGCAGCAGCTACGACACGGGCTATGGACATGCTGGGCTCCAGGGCACCGGCGAACTCGCCGTCGACTTTGACGACTACTCGTTCATGAAGAGCGCGGCGCCCAAGTTTATGACGGGACGAACGCCATTCACAGAGGAGCCCGCTCTTCTCGGCGCAACGCTTGGCTTCGTCGGGTTCACGCCCCCAGACCACGAGGCTTTCTGGGCCGAGTACCCCCACGGCCTGCCGAGCTACGAGTCCCCCGCGACGGACAACAACCTGACGGCTTCTTACTGGGACGACCAATGACGCACGAATTATGCTCCGACGACTCGATCTCTTGTCATACTCCGATACCCATTTCTCTGGCCGAGGGCGGGTTTACGAAAATATTTGTTTCTTTCTGCCACGTACATACACCTTGTCTACAATTTTCTGTTCCGCGTTTCTGTTCGCGTACTGGACGGCAGCCATCAAGGGTGATTTTAGGACACTTGTGTCGGGGGCATTTTGGAGTCACGTTTCCAACGGCGCTTGGGAGGGCGGGAGGCGACTTGTTTATGATTTTCTTTGTCTGGTGGTGGGACGGTGGTCAAACGACAACGACCAGCTGCTTTTGCCTAGATGGTCTACATTTTCCTTCTGCATTTAGAAGCCATATTTCCGGGGGTTCTCGTCGGTTTCTTCGTCTCTGTTCTCTTTGATATCCATCTGGTTGGGCGCGGTTGCGGCATCAAAATGGGCGAATGAAAAGTTTCAGGAGGTCGTTTGTCTTTTTTTTTTGTTCTGCGTTTCCTCTCTCGACGAAGGCCGCTATATATCCCATGGCTTTTTTTCCAACCACGTCGACTTGATCTATCTAGTCATGCGAGCTACTCCCACAAGCAAGCAGCACGTATATACCGTTTGCTTCTTTTTTTTCTGGCTGTGGGCCTGCTTGCTGTGTCTGTCTGTCTGTCGACACCGTCTCCCCGTGGGACACCGACTTGCAACTCAACACAACAACCAGCCCCCCACACCAAAACTACTGTCCACAGCGCGGCGTTCGGGGACTGACCGGATTGGCGGAGTCATGAATCATTTTCTGGGCGTTTATTTCTAGGCAGCGGGGAGCGGCAATCTTTTGGGTATGGGTATGGGTATGGGTAGGGGTATGACGGATCATCATGGATGGGAGTCAAGCCGGCACATATTCTTTTTGACACGGGAAGAACGGGGATTTGTCGTTGACATATGAATACAACATCGAGATGGGATCTGTCTGATCTGCGCATCTTGACCTTATCTGATCTTTTCCTCCGCCCCCTTTTTTGTGAGAGAACCCCTCTTTCTCTGGAAATGTTTCCACTGAACTGGGGATCGCGCGCGTCTGGTACCTGGGATGGACCCGGCAGAGGCAGGAGCGCGTTATGGGGACGGTGCCCCTGGCGGTGAAGGCCGGAGATAGGGCGGAGGGGAGGAGATCTGGGGGGGGGTGGTTGAGGCAGAGGGGAGGGGAGGAGGAGGGGAGGTGCAAAATATATCTTGGCGTTGGTACAGGTTGGTTGACATCAACAATGGCTTTGGGAATCAAGGGTTCGCTTGCTTGCACTTGGAAAGAGAGAGAGCCCACGTGCTGCATTCCCGCGTCGGGATAGGGTAGGGGCTCGCCCTCGGTCGTTCGGCTTCTTGGGTTTTGCTGCTGGTCTCGCGCTTCGGCTTGGCTCTACTGCTGTATGGAGAACAACCCCTCCTTTTTGGGGTGGGGAAGGGATTGTCTGTGCTGATACATGTTCCCGATCGAACACAAGCTCGATCTCGATGACGTTTCGTTTGTGTGTGTGGGTGTGGGGAGGGAAGGGGGGTTGGTTGGCGGGGTGGATATGGATGGGACGAGCCGAGGGAAGCTGTGGGGTTTGGTTTGTGGTTGTGCGTAAGGGAAGTGGATACAGGGCTCGTTCGTCGCGTGTGCGAGATGGGGGCGATATCATGAAGAAAGATGCTGCTGCTGGGTTGTGTTGCTCGGTGTGGTAATGGGAATGGGAAGGGCGGTCTAATGGGTTAGGTAACGGGTGGTGTGCATAAGGAGTGGATCGGCCGGTGTTTTTTTCTTTTCTTTTGTTGCGCACTGAAGAGGGGTGGATGTTTTCTTCGTTGAAGATCGAGATCTTGCTCTTTTCGATTCTACGAGGGGGGTTCAGGGGCTGGAGAATCAGGGGTTGGATTGACCGGTAGTATGGATACAGAGTTGGGTTGTGGTTTACACTATTTAATCCAGGGTTACTTGTGACACTGAAGTACGAAGCATTAAAATGCTTACTTGCATGTGAAGATTGGAAGATGTCATGGAAACGGAAGAAACAGGAAATTGTCCACTTCACGAGGTTTGGGAAGAGGTGGCATTTGCCGGAGAATTACACACGACATGTCGTTTCCTCCGGCCCCAAGAAATATCACCTTCTCCTTCTCTCAACGAGACTGTCAGAATTTCTCCGGGCTGTTGTGTGTATCAACGAAGGAGTTGCCAGTTGGGGAAATAGCGGGGTATCTGGTGGTTACGTTTTGGGGAAGCCGTTGAACATCACCTCCCTCTCACTTCACCCTCACCGTCACAAGCGAGAGCAACAACTGACTGATGACTTTGCAACCCTGTCTCGGCCCTTTCCCAAACAACCAACACAAGGGCACGCGTCTATATTTGGGCCACGGGGCAGTTCGGCATGTCGATTCTCATCATATGCCGGCGACCACGGATGCCTGCAACATGGCATGGACAGGTCCGAGCAAATAGCAGAAATAATCCCACAAACCACACGGCACATACATGTCGTGCAATTGCCCCTTCCACTATCAACTCGGGCAATCCGAACCGGCCCGGGGTTTTTACAAGGCCCGTTCATTGTCGCCAGCCAGCGATCTGCAGCGGCTCAAGGCATCGCCGCGCGCAACCGACCAACAACACTCTGAAGAAGGATGGAAGAAGTGTTCCATTGTGTGTTACGTTCTTCGCGAGGTGGAGGGGAGGGGACACTTTGTAGCACCCACACACACACCTTGAACCCACAAAGATCGCCCGGGTATTTCGAACAAACAACGTGGGACTTTATCCGACTCGGGCCCCGGAGCTTTTCTGACCTTCTCGCGTGTGTTTGTCTCGGGTACATGGCGATTGTACTCGTACGCACTCGCACCTGCTCGCAATTTTATCTCTCGGATCAACCAGCCGACTCGCTCGCTTGCAAACACAGTCATGGTTGACATGTCACATCCCCTCGCTCTCCCGACCGGAGAGACGGCGAATTTCCATGCGAGCGGCGGGTTAGGTAAACCAGGCCCTCAGGCCCGGACACGCCCCCCAGGAACAACGTCCCGTCTAGCCGGGCCCGCCGTCGCCGTCACCGTCGCCATGGTCCCTGCCTGCCCTGGCCCAGCAGATCCGCACTGATTGAAGTAAGGCTGATCTGTGCTGGCTCTTCTTCTTCTTCCAACCGATGTGTGAAATCAATGCCATGTCAGTCAGTTCCGTCCCTGTCTGCAACACCCCCTCCCCCCTTACCTAGGTGGGCAACTTGCTCGCCGCCCGCCGCTGGCTGGCAGCAGCGAGATCGGACATTGTGCCGTCCGAGAATTGACAAACAGTACCAAACCCCGACCCAGTAAGTAACCCGCCAATGCATTCCTGTGCGGCCGCTGCATTGCACTGACTAGCTGGCATTGCGTCTTGCGTACCTAGTGAAAACAATGTCCGTCCGCCCGCCCGTCCGTCCAGTGTCCACTGCGAATGCCGTGCCGTGCCGTGCTGTGCCGGGGCGCGCGGGCGGGACATACAAGCAGACAGGGGACCTCTAGCGTGCTGGCCTCAGTCTCTCTGTACTTATTGTATTTTCTCCCACAGCCGCGCCATCCAGAGGATTACATCGAGTCTGTTTGACGCGCTGCGCCTGCGCTGCGCTACGACATGGCCGACGGACCACGGTTACGCGTACGTGGTTCCAAAATCCGTCGCCTCAATGGCAGGGAGGTGGACTGCCCCGTCGTCGCCAAGAGGCCTGCCCCCCACCCCCGCCCCCTTTTCCTCAATAAACAACACACACGCCGAAGAGCAGGCCCGCGAACACCCTGTTGTGATTACCATCAGTAGATTCTACACTCTATCGATACAGCGCTAGCACTAACCCTTTCCTGTGATCGCTCCCTCCCCCCTCCCCTGAGAAGCCATAGCCGGGTATCCTGCTGTAAAACCATACACACACCCGCATACATTTATTTACAAGCAATGATGAAGAACAAACGCTATCCAAACAACCACACCCCCCCCGACTCCTCCAATTCTAGGCGTGCAGAAACGCCACGGTCCACCAGGCTTGCCGAGCGAGGCGAGAGTCCGTCGTACTACCTCCGCGCAGCGACAGTGTCCTCCACCAAGCGGAAATATCCCCACGCCAGAATCTCGCTCGCGTCAAACCGGTGCTCCTTTGGCTTTCCATTTTGCGTCTCCCCTCCCGCTGGAGTATGCGCATCGTCATTTGTCGACGGGGCAGGGGCATCCGTGGCGACGGCGAGCTCTGCCAGCTGCTGCAGCGGCTTGACGGGGCCGTGCTTGGCTTGGAGCACGGCGCGAGCCAGTATCGTCTGCACGTCCGTCGTCCACGTCGCCGAGGGCGGAAGGCCGCACTCCAGGAGAGTCGTGCTCAGCGTCAGAGCTCTGGGGCGTGTAATGTCGTCGCGGTGGAGCTGAACGAGGACGAGGGCAGCCAAGACGACAAAGTGGTGCGTGAGAGGCGTGATGACGTGAGGGTTCGCGGAGAGAAGGCCCACGATTTTCGTGACGTCCTCGACGACGTGGGTGATGCGCGTCCCGGGTGCGATGGCCTCTCTGACAAGGTCGGAGAGCAGGCTGGCGTGCCAGTACGCGAGGTGGAGAGAGGGGTGGTCGGGGTCTGCAAAATCGTCGACGTGCTCGGTGATGCTGTCCATGAGCTGAGCGGCGGAAACGCTTGCTAATGCCCCGGCGAAACTATCTGGGTCGATCCGGCCAATGTTCCTTGCGAGGAAAGCAAGGTGGGCAACCTTTCGAGATATGCCTGGGTTGGTTAGCAGAGGGTCTCAGCAAAAAGTGGCGAGCGGCTTACGGGCGAGATGATAGACTGAGTCCCCGGTGATGTACCGAAGCCCGGGCAAGATCACAGCCGTGTCCTGGTCGACCGCGGCGGGCACGGTTCTCGACATCGAATTCCACTGTGTGAACATGACGAGCGTCCACCAAGCCCGCAGCGCCACATTGTCGTCGGAATCAAGGTCCAGTCCGTGACTCGGGGAGGGGTCTGGTGCCATTTCATACAGTCGTAAAGACACGCCCGCGCCGACGGCTTTTCCGATAATCGTCGAAAGGCGGAGCTGATCCTCTCCCTCGAGGGGGCCGATGGTGCCGGAGCGAATCGCCGCCATGACAAGTGTTTGAAAGTAGACAATGTCGTTTCTGCGAGAGCGATCAAAGTGTTCCGACTCGTACTGACTGAGCAACTGTTGGGTTGAAGGGGGATAGTCCCCATTCTCCCGGGCTCCTGCGTCGGTCTGAGAAGGAAATATGAACACCAAGCCAAAAAGGGCGCTGCAGAAAGCGTCCTGCAGAATCGCGGGACATCCCGAGAGGAGGGCCTCGACACACTCCTTTGAGTTTGCTAGAATAGGAAATGTCGGATGAACGATATTCAAGTATCTGAAGTTTGTTAGATAAATACTCGCTGGACCGAACTGGATGGAAGCACTCACGATGTAAACTGGGAATCATCTATTGCCCGCACCGGCTCACTTTGCAATGGCGCCGCAGCAGGGAGACCATCTGGCACCCCTTCCAACATGGTCGCCTCGGGTCTCGGGGCTAGTGGGATTGGCTCCTGGAACCCGGGAGGAGGCACGGCCTTGTGGAACATCTCATTGACGGACCAAGCGTTGGGCTGTTCTGGGGAGACATATGGTCGAATCGGTCGGTGCTCGCCAGGCCACGCCGTCGTCCTCGGAAGCGGTGGTGGTGTGGGAAACCCGTCGCCTGAGACGCTAGAAAAGGGACGTTTCCTACTCTCGTCCAACGGCATCGGCGAAGGGAATGCCTCTGCCGGCGATCTGCGAGAGGCATTCTCAAGAGCTGTCTCAACGCTGTGGCCCAGCTTGCCTTCAATCTGATTGATTCTGTCGGCGAGCTCTTTGATGTACCTGCTGGGCATTAGAAACATTGAAATTGACCCAAGTATCAGTGTACTTACCCCTTGCTGGGACCACGCTTTTGCGGAACGCGACTGAACAGGCATTGGGCACATGATCGCCTGCAATTTGAACACGGCTGCTCGATCAGTTCCGACTGGGCGTCACACTTGATTTTCTTCCTCCGGCATTCGTCACACGCACGAGAGACCTTGGAGCGCTTCCTAGGTGGTGTATTGTCTTGCATATGGAACTGCGGATGGAGCTCTAGGGAGGGCAGAGTGGGCAGCTGGGGTGTGGCAGAGGAGGCGGGTGTATAGTGTGGTGGCGGTGGCGCGCGGGCCCCTCCTGTCAACGCATGTTGGTTGTGGTTCTGGAGTTCGGCCTGTAGACGTCGCTGGAGGTCCGGATCTACCTGGTCCTGCTCCATAGTGTTGTGGGCGTGAGCGTGGGCGTGAGCGTGGGCATGGGCGTGGGCTGCCTCCACTTGCAGTTGCTGTTCTTCTGGGGGCGGCTGCGGTGCATTTTGGCTCTGCTCGTGTGTGTGGTCCTGGGGCGATCCTTGGGGCTGTCCCTGGTGTGCCGCCGCCAAATCCTGCGACAGCTGGGCTGCAAGTCGCAGCTCATCGGCAGCGTCGGACTGGTGATGATGGACCCGGTGCTCCTGGCTCGCATGGCCATGGCCGTCGAGCTCCTCCCGGTGGGCGTGTTGTTCGGCCGACTGCGCAAACTGCAATGCCTGGAGCTCGCGAAAGTCATTGTCGTTTTCGCGGTCTTGCTGCTCCTGGTGCGCCGCTAGACTGGCGAGGGCGAGGGGGAGATTGTGTTCGGTCTGCTCCGAGAGCTGCTCCATGCCGTCGCGTGGCGGGTTCACGCTGAAAAAGTTTGGATCGGGGGCGTCGGTTGTCGGCGAGGGATAGCTGTGGTGGAGGACCGTCGCTTCTGTCGAGGGGGGTTCGCTCTTGGCCTTGTCTTCGTCCATGATGGGCGGTCGGTTCGGACAAATTGGACGCGGTCGCCGCCTCGGTCGCGTTTGCTCGTCAATCCTCCGCTTCTCGATGACCCTGAGCCCACCACAACATGAAGGACAATCGACCGACACCAATTGGCCGCTGGGGGCGTGGCTGGTCACCGGGCATGATTAGCAATAGGACGAGGTTTGGAGTTGACAAGATTCGTTCAATTGAGGAAGCTATCAACGATCCAATAGAGCTGGAAGAGCAGGAGAAGAGGAAAAAAGTGGCAGCAGCCAGGACGAGGTCCCGAGGTGGATGGCCAGGGGAATGGGCAATGGCACGGTCGAGGGAGGGAATTGGGGTTGTCGAGACCCCAAAGACGATTGGAGAAGCGTACCTGGGATAATTGTTTTTGCGCTGAGACTATTCCAAGCAGAGCCGGGGATGGGATTGCCTGTCGCAGCGGAAGAACTGAGAGCTCCGAAAGGCGGGTGGGTGGATGGAACGGCTGGAGTTTTGACCGGCCGTGGTCGACGGAAAATTTCTGGTCGGTGGAGAACCCGTGCGCCCGGCCAGGGTGCCGTTCAGGGCTGAATGCTAGAAGCAGAATAGTGGAAATGACACATTTCGTTTGGATACACAGGCCAGAAAGAGGCATTAAACACATATGCCGCATATCCTATCGTCCCGACTCCATACCAACCCAAAGAAAGACCACAAGACCAACAAGACAGGCCATCACGGATCGAAAAGTACAATTAAAAATGTAATCCACTGTCCTCTCCCACTCTCCCAGATCAGACAAACAGATAGGTTACCTCCCTAGGTACAGCAGCAAATACACGCTGCCCAGAAAAACATTCTGTCCATCGAAACATCGACCCGGAAATCGTCCTGGGCCGTCAACTCAAAACAGGCCCAAGGGTATAAAAGGAGAAGATGGCCAACATGGAAATATGAACACGGTCCGCAGACATCTCCGCTCTCCCCGTCTGCGGCCCCAAGTCAACAGAAATCGCCCTCCCCCATAAACAACAAGAAGAAGGGACGAGTATATAGGTAGGTCGGCAGTCAGGATCCCCATGGAAATCATGCCGTCGCATCGGCAGCGGCTTCGGCCGTCGATGGCTTGCCGTTCGGCTGCTTCAGATCGTCAATGGCCTTGAGGAGCAGGGCATTCTGCTCCTGCAGATCGTCGTTGAGCTCGGCAAGGCCGTCAATTTGCTTCTTGGCCTTACTTATCTGCATGTCCCAACCATGTTAGCAATCAATGTCCACACTCGAGCACGATGGCGGCGAACAAAGAGAAAAAAGGGGTGCCGCATCAAGCAAGGGATGCCCGCACCGAAGCTAATGCCGCCGAAGAGTTATCTGGCTCGTTGGTCTCACCTTCCGCCGCGACCTTGTCCTCCCCAGCGGCCTCGGTGGCGTCATCGTCGCCGTTGGCGGCCGCGAACCGGCTCGACCCCAGGCCCTTGGGAGCCTCGGCCTTGGTCTGTGCGATCTGTGTCAGAAACTGCAGCGTCTTGGATGGAGGCTTGGAGGTCGGCCCGCCTACCCTGGCCTCTGCAAGCTCTGCGTCCTTGACCTTGAGCTGGGCGGTCAACTCGGCGATCCTCTTTTCCGCGTCGTTGAGCTCCTTCTCCTTGTGCGCTGAAGCCTCCTGCGCCTCTTCCACAGCCTCCTTCAGTTCCTTCTCCTTCTGCGCCGCAGTCCTCTGTGCCTCCTCCACAAGCTCCGTCATGTTGGCGTGCATATCCTTGTAGTCGGCCTCCGACGTCTTCTGCTTGGCCTCCGCCTCCAGCTGGTGCGCCTCCAGCTCCTTCTGCGCCATGACCAGCTCCTCCTTGACACTGGCCAGCTCCGCAGCGGCCTTGTCCGAGGCATCGCCGATGGACGTGAGCGCTTCCGCGTGCCCAGACTTGAGTGCCGACACCTCCTTCTCGTGCTCAGCCTTGAGAGTCGAGATCTCAGTGTCGAGAGCGGCCAGCTTCGCCTTGAGCGCATCAAGCTCCGTCGTGTCGGGCTTGGCATTCCTCGCAGCGTCCAGGTCTGCCTGGGCAGTAAACTTCTCCATCTTTTCGTGGGCAAGCTTCTGGCCGAGGTCATCGAGTTCGCTTTGCGCCTTGGCGTGTTCAGCCTGCAGAGCAGCGAGGGCCTCGTCCACCTTTTGCTTGGCCTCCTCGACGCTCGCCAGCTTCTCAGAGATTGCCTTGGCTGCGGCCTCCTGCGAAGCCTTGAGCTCCTCGACTTCCTGGGCCTGCTTGGCAGACAGAGCCTCGACCTGGGCCTTGAGGCTCTCCGCCGCACCCTGCCTAGAGGCCTCCTGAGCCTCGTTATTCAGGGAGATGATCTTTTCGATTTCGGCAGAGTGGGTGTCCTCGAGCGTCTTCTTGAGCGACGCAAGGGCCTCGGTGTGAGCGGCCGACGCCTCGGCAGCCCTTGCCTCCGCGGCCTCGAGATCCTTCTTGGCTTGGCCGACAGCCTCGAGTTCGGCAGTAAGCTTCTCGATTTCCTCGGTGTGCTTTGTCACCAATGCCTCCTGGTCGCTCTTGGCCTGGTCGAGTTGCGCGAGCTGGGCGGCGAGCTTCTCTTCCGAGGCCTCCTTGACGGCAGCAAGTTCTTGGGCGTGGCTGGCAAGGAGCTTCTCCCTCTCCGTGGACGCATCGCCGCTCAGGCTGCCGAGAGTGGTGGCATGGGACGCCTTGAGGGCCTCAATCTCCTTGGCCAGAGTCTCCTCGCTCTCGCGCTTCAAAATGTCGATCTCGGAAGCATGGGCAGCCTTGAGCGCATCGAGCTCCTTGACACCGGCCTCCTGTGCCTGTCGCGCCTCGCTCTTCGCAGCCTCAATCTCCTCGGCGTGGCTCGCCTGCAGGGCGTCCAAGTTCTTTTGATATTCCGCCTCCGCCGCTTCGAGCGCCTTGACGGCCGCGGCGTGATCGGCCTTTGCAGCCTCGAGAAGCTTGGCGCTCTCCTCCACCTCGGCTTCGTGGGTCTGGACGAGCTCGGTGTGCTTGGCCTCCAAATCGTGGAACTGACGCTTGTAAAAGGCATCACCGCGGAGGCTCTCAATTTCGGTCTCGTAGTCCTGGCTGATCTGTTGGAGTTGGGCCTTTTGGTGCGCCTCGGCGACCGAGATTTCCTCCTTCAGCTTCGCAATCTGCTCGTCCTTGGCGTTGACGTCCTCCGCGAGGGCAGCGATCTTTTGTTCGAGTTCGGTGACGGACCCGGTCGACTTGGCCAGCTGGGCCTCGAGATCGGCGACCTTGGACTCGAGATCGGTGAGCGACGCAGTCTTGGTCTCGAGATCGGACTGGGCGGCTTCAGCCGTCTCTTCGGCGGCGTGCAGCTTCGACTTGAGGTCAGCAATCTCGATCTCAAGAGCGCCAATCTTGGCAGTGCTGGCCTCGCCCTCGCTGGCAATCTTTTGCTCGTGAGCGGCTTCCAGGTCGGATTTCTCGCTCGTCAACGCGTCGATCGTCTTTTGCAGGTCGGCAATGGTGCTCTCGTGGGCGGACTTGAGGTCCTGAATCTCCTTCTCGTGCGATGCCGCGAGTGCTGTGTTACCGCCCTGCAATTGCTCGGTGTGCTTCTCCTTCAAAGCCTGGATGGCAGCCTCGTGTTGCTGGGTCAAGTCGGCCTTGAGCGTCTCGAGCTGAGCAGCATGCTCCTCGGTCGCCTTGGTGCGGGAAGAGTCGCTCTCGCTCAATTTGGCCTGGTGGTCCTCCTCGAGGCTCTTGAGTGTCTCCTTCAGGGCAGCAATCTCGGAATCAGCAGCCTCCTTCGCGCTGGTGGCCTCAGACAGCTCGATCTTGACGGCGGCCAGATCGCTCTCGGCCGCAGCGAGCTTCTCCCCGGCCTCGGCAACCTGCTTCTGCAGGGCCTCCAGCTCAGAGGTATGCGCAGCCTTGAGGCTTTCGAGAGCTTCGTGCTCCTTAGCAAGAGCGTCCTCGGAACCCGTGGCGCCGTTCTCCTCGCTGGACGTCTTCTCGCTAAGCTCAGCGATCTTCTCCTCGGAGGCGGCAATTTGCGCCTTGAGAGTCGAAATCTCCGTCTCGCCCGATGCAACCTTGGCCTTGAGCTCCTCGATTTCCTTGAGCGACTCGGCAGCAGCAACCGCGGATGATGATCCGTTGCTTGTCGTCGACGTCGTGGAAGCGCGTGGAGCGTGTCTCGTAGCGGAGGCCGCGCCCGGAGCGCCGGTAACCGCCGAGAGACGCTTCTTGGCCTCAGCGACCGCGCCAGTAGCGGCAGTCCTGACGGTGCGGGTAGCGGTCGTGCCGGCGGGGGCGCCAGTAGCGGAGGTCGAGGCGGTCGACCTGGTGGGGCCGATGCTCGGCCTTGGCCCGGATGTGGTGGATGTGGGCGGTTTCCTCGCCGCGGCTGTCGTGGCGGCCGTAGAGCTGCTCTTCACTCTGGTAGGCGAACCGGCATTGGAGGCGTCTGAGGCGGGCGCGGCCGAGGTGCGACGGGCGTTGCCGGACAGCGACGAGATGGAAGCGCGGGACTTCTTCTCATCTTCTGATCCCGAAGCCTTTCCGCGTTGCGTGGCCGTGGTGCTAGGGACCACGCGCTTCGTGGCGGTAGTGGCGGCGGGACGAGTGGGGGCCTTGGTCAAGCCAGCAGTCCCCGCGGGACGGGTGGAAGAGGTCGTAGTTGACTTGGTCGCCGCGGTTCCGGCGGCTGCCGGGCGGCGCGCCGTCGGAGCAGCAGTGGCGGTGCGCTTCGCTCCGGTCGCACTCGGGGCGGGTTTGGCCTCGGGGGCGCCATTTGGGGCAGAGGGCGCCGGGGCCGGGGCGGACACGGCCGGAGCGTCGACGTGCTGAACGACTTCGAATCCCTCGGCGTCGGACATGATGGGCGACTTGGTGATTGGCGCGGGATGGATTCGAGAGCCCGATGATGTGAAGGGTAGCTGATGATCTGGCGGGCAGAGTTGCGCTTGTCAGTCGCGTTCAGGGGTTCAAGGAGATATCGGGACCAGGAGGCTCAATCGCACCATCAAGTGGATGGGATGACGACGTCCGATGGGACACAAGCTCGAGGTGGTGTTCGACAAAAGGATAGCTGCTGCTGGTCTCACCTCGTGGACGGTGGTCTCCCTTCTTTTCCGTGGACGCTATCAAATTTCCCGGAAGCTGCTGGGCGACAGCGGACAACGGCGGATGGGGAACGGGGAAGCGAGCTTTGACCTTCCCTGCTTCTTCTTCTCAGGTGGGTGTGTTGATGTGCGACAGAAAAATAAAACAAAAAGCACCTGGTTTGCCAGCAACGAGATGCAAGGCAGAGAGAGAAATGGCGACTGGTGCAAAGATCAAAAAGACTCGAGCTCAATTCCGCAAAATAGAGGGACGCAGCCTTGAGAGTCTGGAGAAGAAGCAAGAAAAAAAGATGGGGCCTCGTTTCAATGTGCTGTTCGCTGCTGTGGCCCCATGTCGCACCCGGGCGAGGGAAAGCGCCGTCACTTTGGTGGCTTGAAGTGACAGGGTTGGCAGGGGCCTTCTTACTGCTGGAGCCGAGCTACCCCCCTTTTCGTCCATGTCTTCGTGACCGACTGCACTGGAACCTCCCTCCAATCACTTCATGACCGAGGACAACCATCACCAGGGCGCCCGCACCCATTGGCGACCGGCGCCGCGAATCCGACAGCGTTGTTTGAAGTTGCGCTGCACAATGGGTGCCCCCTCAATGCGAGATTGGCCGTGACGTTTCGAGGCCGTCGGCCCGCCGCCTTGTCGCCCTCGATGTTCCATGTGCGGAGAGGGCGGGAGGGCGTGTCAACCCCGATCTCCAACCAGGATGACCGACGTTGGGATGAATCGCCTTATAGCGACCCTGATTAAGGCGCCGTGGCCGTGGCAAAGGATGGGGGCGAGGCGACAGGTACCTCGCCATGTGGTGTCATGCGCCCATTGTGAAGCGGTGCCTCGAGGGTGCGTCCGTCATCCCATTGTTGACACCAACTCGACAACCCCGTGTGTCCCATCAGAACAGACATTACTACTCAATTGAACCCCTATCATCTCAGCCTCAAGTCATCTTCATGGACCAAAGACATGCAGCCCAGTTCGAGTCAACCCCCAACCCGGAACCTCGCCGCAATCGCCATCCGAGCCATCTAGAATCTCGTTGGAATTGACTCGATACTCGAGCGCAACATGCATGCAGGATACCCACCTCCATGTAATGTACCCAAGCCTCGTCCTTCTTAGCTCGTTGGCTCGGGCATGTGGCACGCCACGGTTGGGCCAAAATGTCCTCAACGGCAGAGCAACGCCAACTGACAAGATGCAATTCGGGTCACCACCCGATGCAGTGATGCACCCCGCAAACACCTAGGCCCAACAAGACAAAAGGCCATGCGGAAGTCATGTAAAGCACCGGTGCGGAATAGGTTCCCTGTAAGTACATGCAATGCGCCGCCGCCTTCTGGATCGTGGGCGGGTTTAGGTATCGAAGCCGATAGGGGCCCGAAAGTTGCACTTTCTGCGTGGGTAAACTTATACCGTCTCGATCTTCTGGCACCGTCCGTCACGATGGATGGCTGATATCAGAAATAAAACGCCATAGATGCCTCGTCCTGAGCCATCGGGGGTATCTCTCCGTAACTATCAAGAAGCAGCAACAAAACCCACCCCCAAAATACAGCTTGCCTCCGGAAATGATAAAGCCTCGCCACCAAAAACCTAGTCGGTACGTTCTCATGCCGCCCATGGCTCCACCGCGAGCCCCTTCTCCCTCGCCATCGCCCGAGCACACCTTTTTAGATTCTCAATCTCCAGCTTCACCTCTTCCACCGGGTGCTGTAGTGTGTCGGCATAGTATTCCACCTCCTCGTCGCTCGGCTGGCCATCGCGTCGCCTGAACATGCCGTTAGGGTTCCGCAGCTCGGTGCAGAGCCACTGCTTTTCCTCCATGGCCCACGGCTGGTGCGGCATGACTAGGGGCGCTTCCGGGGGTATATATCGTTCCAAGCTCCTGTCCGGCGTAGCCGACATCGACAGCCGTGATGCGCCCGATGCCCTCTCCCATTTCTCCCGCCATACGTTGGGCCGCCGAGCGACTTCCTGCGTCGATGCCACGAATGCCCGCCACTTTTGCTCCGTTTCTTCTTCCTGCCTCTGTTCTTCCTTCCTCTGTTCTTCCTTGATGCGCATATCTTCTTCGAGCAGCTGGGCTCTGCGCGCACCCCCCGTGGCCGCCTCCTCCACGGCTTCCTCGGCCTCTTGGTACTCGAGCATCCAGTTGTCGAGCGCCTGCCGGAAACTTTCACGCGTCCGGTCCTTGTCCTGCTTGTCCGCGGCCGAGGCATCCTCGAATGGACGGACACTGAGCTCAGCTTCGAGGGTTTCCATCAGCGCATTTATCCAGTGGCTAACTGTGACCACGTAAGCCAGCGTATTGTCCTTGAAAGTTCCCTCGTCGGGGAGCGAGGCGCGACCTTCGGCGTCATGTTCAAGGCCGCCGAGGGAGAAGGCGCTCCAGACGACTTGGACAAGCATTGGCATAATGTAGTGAAGCACATCGTGCACCATGCTGCGCCTTTGCTCCAGGTCGCCGTTGGCTCGCCTGTCCGACTCTCCTAGGGGGGCCAGGCGCTCCTCCCGGATCTTGGTGAGGAGCTTTTTCGGCTTGGAAAATGCCCCCCTGAGCTCGTCTTCGTGGGCTATGAGATACTTGGCTTGTCTCCTGAAAAACGGTGCTTGGGGGATCTTGTTTAGGGCCGTGTTTAGGTTGGTCAAGTATTTGAACAGTTCTCGACCGAGGTTAGTGAGACCAGGGGTGTCGCGCTCCGGCCCCATGGTACCGGGGACGAGATGTCTTGCCCAGCGTGTCGACCGGTTGGTCCAACCGACACGGCCCATTATTTGGTGCATCACTACCACTGCCGTGCTGGACATTTTGACCTCTGGTCGAGGCGGTAATTGTTGCTCGTCCTCGCTTGTCGCCTCCTCTGTGTCGCTTTCAAGGGCGGGATCGACGGAATGCATCCCTGCCCGTTCCGGAGATGGGCTGCGGCGCGGACTGGGTTCCGGTTGTCTCTGTCTCACCGGCTCAAGAGTTGCGTTGCGTCTGGTGCGAGATGCCACCGACTTCTGCTGTGCCCGCGCACTACTAGGCGCCGCTGCCGGTGCCGGTGCCGGTGCCGGTGCCACAGTCACTGGCGGGCGGGGGGGTTTCTCGACACGGGCCGGTGCCTTTCTCGAAATGCCGCCGGCAGTATCCTTCTTCTTGGCCCGGGGGGCTTCATCGGGGTAGCCAAAGCCGTCGTCGTCAGCAGCTCTCCACGGCTTCGAGGGTAACCGTGTTACATTGCGCCTGACTTGCGGCGCCTGGAGGTTATTGATGGTTTTTCGGTGCAGCGATGTGGTGGAAGGGTTGCTTGAAACTTGGACCCCTTCCTCTTCCTCCTCTGGCACGTCGTATATATCTCCTGTCCCCGGCGGCCGGTGAAAACGGGACGCTGACAACTGCGGGTTTGAGGATATTCTGCTGGGGGTGGGTCGAGCGAGGCCACGGATGCGCTTGAGAACTGGTTGAGATGGTTGCGTTTGCTTGACGAACAGCTCGTCTTCTGGTTGTTCGGTTACACCATCGGCTTCCACTTCTGGTCCTGGTTGTGGCGCGACATTTTGATCCTGATCTCCGTCCTCAACCCGTTCGCTTTCCTGGTCTGCGTCCGTATCGGGCACCGGTTCTGTTTCCCGCCGCCTTCCTCCGTCTTCCAGTTGTTTGCCTCCCACTTCTAATCCTAGTTGTGGCGCTGCGTCTTCAAGGATGGGTATTGCCTGCTTCCCAGGATACAAAGCATAGTCGTCTCCCATGTCCTTCGAACTGCGGAGGCGGACTTCGATCTTGGGCGTCAAGGCCCGGGAAGCACTCCGAGTCTTGCTCTTGGAAAACGCGTTCATGGCATCCAGAACAGCAGGGTCCAGCTCGGAGTCCTCTCCACTTTCCACAGTAGCATGGCGCGTGTCGGGGTTCTTCTGCCGAGGTCGCTTGTTGGGCATTTCGGCGGTGTCGTCTTGTTTTCGTTTGATGGGCGATGCTGCGGTGTCGGCAGGGGCGGGGTTGGCGTCTTTTCTCGGGAAGTTGGTTGACCTCCTGGTGCTGCGGATGGCACGTTTGGATGGAACCGGTGGACGGGGCTCGACCGAAGGAGAGGGTTTCGGGGATGAGCTGGCGCCGGCGACGACGATAGAGGCAGCCACAGCCTGGGCCTCTTTGGCTGCCCGACTCCTCCTACTCAGTTTGGCCATGGTTGCGGGGAGGACCTATCGGTGGGCGAAGAATGAAGGGAGAGTGTCGGGGAGACCTGCGGAGTCGCGTGTCAGCGGGGAACGGTGAGCAGCAGAGACAGCCAGATATATACCAGACGGGCAACTGCCCTGGTGTTTCGACGAGCGTCGACCCTGGAAACAAGAAAGAGGATGTCGATGGCGGGTCACGGCCATAACAAAGTCGTATTTTGCACTTGTCGGAGACGCAATCGGCAAGAGGATCGCCGGTTCATAAGTTCCCCGAGCTGCCTATATACTCCTGGGCTTGGTCGGAGGCGGGAAGGCGGCTGTTGAGGCTGGCCAGTTCCAGCCAAGAGTCGCGATACACGGGCATTGATCGCGTCAAAGAACGCGTTGGATGGAGCCCAGCACTGGCCAGCAGCAACCCCACCGTTGCGAGCAGATGGTCCGTGCTCAAACTCGGCCCTGCCAAGACCCAAGACCATTCCATTCTCGGGACTCTGGGCCTTTCTCTCCCGGGCCCTTCTCTCAGTCTTCTTCCTCAAGCAATAATCCGTAAATCGTTGGGTTGGATAACCTGGATGTCGGACACCCCAAGGCCCTAGCGAGAACACAGGATCCATGCCCAACTCCGATTCGGCCATCGGTGCCCGAGATCAAGATGTCGTCTGAAGAGAACCTCGACCTGCAACAGTATCGGGTTCTTCAGAGCCACCACCGCCTCCCACCCTTGCCTCGAGAATGTTCAGCACAACATACCGTACCCGACAGCCATTAAACGCCCTCGCCTTGTCAACAACCCAAACCATTCCAGGGAGCCAGGCTGATGTGGATGGATGGATCTATGGTATCTTGGTGACACAGAAACTGCGGGTGGGCGGCGAGATAGGAAGCACAACCTTGGGTGGCTAGTTGTCTGCACTTCCGCGTCCTTGAGCGCCATGTGCGATCATACACATTTACTAGCGTTGCGCAACCTCTCGCAGTATATCGTTTAGCGTCGCCCGTCCTTTTGATCAACTTTGGCCTATCCGTACGGGTTATCTCACCAGGGGCGATAGTGGATGTAGGTACCTTGACGATGACGCGAAACTCAAACTTTGAGCTTCAAAGTGAAGTTTCCTCTCTTACCTAACGCTCAGCTACACCACAACAAGACAAAACCTAGCCATTGAATAGTCTCGAGCCGTACGGCCCGAGTGGGTAGGTAGGTACTAGGCAGGCATCGGGTAGTAAACCGCCTCGACCGCCATGGGAATTCAATTCCAGATCGGTTTGTATGCACCTTGTATAATACACCAATCAGGGCACTGCCTGGCTGCCCAGGACGATAACGATCGTAATGTCCGATGACGCCCGTTCTCTGCACAAGCTCCACCCGCCTGGGGTCGTTCCCTTGCAAGCTGCCGCAAAACATAAAATACGTGGGGCCCACCTTGGGGCCGTCCAACTTGACGACTTCCTCTCCCGCGCTTTGGAGGCTTCCCTTTTCCATCGCCACAACAACTTCAACAAGTCATCGACAGGCCGTCTCAAACTACCTAGGCCTCCATTTTCAATCCTGACAACGTGCTTTGCCGGTGACAATGAATTGACCGCGCGACCCTGGACCTTTCCTTCGTATCAATTCGCCGCGAGTCGTCGACACTCGACATCGACACTCACCCGTGTCGCCCGCCTCCCGAATCCATCGAACCCGCGCTCGAGCTACACAATGACGGCATCCAGCCTCAGGACGCCCACGCGCGCCCCCTCGTCGCGTCCGAATGGCTTCCTCGCAGCTCGCTCTCTCGTCGTAGGCCTCTCGCGTGCACTATTCATGGGCGTCTCGACAGCCTATGCCGCGCCGCTGCAACTCTTGGGGCATCTCCCGGATGAAGAACCAGAGGCCGATGGTGCAAGCCTTTGGGTGCTCTATGTGGCATCGCTGGTTCTGGTGCTCTCCGGAGGTGCCTTTGCCGGCCTGACCATCGCGTAAGGGCGTCCCATATCTTGCCTCTGAAAACCCGTGGCTGACTCACGTAGCCTCATGGGACAGGATGGAATCTATCTCCAGGTCGTGGCCAAGGATCCCACCGAGCCGCAGCAAAAGAACGCCAAAAGGGTATACGACCTGCTTCAAAGGGGGAAACATTGGGTGTTGGTGACTCTGCTGCTGGCCAATGTCATTGTGAACGAAACCCTGCCCGTCGTTCTGGATCGCTGTCTCGGGGGTGGTGTCGCGGCTGTTGTGGGCTCGACCTTTTTGATCGGTACGTCCTGAGTCTGGCTTGCAGGCAATGCTCCTTGGCTAACACCGACTTTGTGCAGTCATCTTCGGCGAGGTTGTCCCGCAGTCCATTTGCGTTCGCTATGGCCTCCAGATCGGCGGTTACATGTCGAAGCCCGTCCTCCTCCTCATGTATCTCATGGCACCGCTTGCCTGGCCGACAGCCAAACTCCTCGACAGACTGCTCGGCGAAGACCACGGCACGGTATACAAGAAGAGTGGACTGAAGACGCTCGTCACGCTCCACAAGAGCCTCGGCGATGTGTCGCAGCGTCTGAACCAAGATGAGGTCACCATCATCAGTGCGGTCCTGGACTTGAAGGAAAAGCCCGTCGCCAATGTCATGACCCCCATGAACGACGTTTTTGTCATGTCGGAGGATACCGTCTTGGACGAGGACACGATGGACATGATTCTGTCAGCAGGGTACTCGAGAATCCCCATCCACGAGACGGGCAGCCCTACCAACTTTGTTGGCATGCTGCTGGTCAAGATTCTTATCACCTACGACCCGGAAGATGCTAAGCTCGTCCGAGAATTCCCTCTTGCGACGCTTCCGGAGACGCGTCCCGAGACCAGCTGCCTTGATATTGTAAACTTCTTCCAGGAAGGAAAGTCCCACATGGTTCTTGTTTCGGAGTACCCTGGAGAAGACCACGGCGCACTCGGCGTTGTGACACTGGAGGATGTTATTGAGGAGCTTATTGGAGAGTACGTATTGTCCCTGGCGAAGTTTGTCACTGGTCAACTCAAGGCACAATTGCTAATTCGGGGACAGGGAGATTATCGACGAGTCGGACGTATACATAGATGTTCACAAAGCAATCCGCCGCTTGACGCCTGCGCCAAAGGCAAGGCTTCAACGGCATCTCTCGCTGACTGACGACCATGTGGCCAAGCTTGCCGATGACAGCACGGTGGTAGCTGACAGCAGCGTCACGGATGGCCACTCGACACACCGAACCACGGATCCCATCGATGGACATGACGCGCAAGTCCTATCGTCTAGCCCCAAAACCACCTTCATGATGCGTAGGAGCTCAGCGGGGGCTGGCGGCCAGGCGGTACGACATACGATTCCTGTCCGCGCGAACTTCGACGACATCAAACAGCATCTCCGGCACCTCGGGCCATCCAACCCAGCTACGAATCCCAGGGATACGAAGTCGACCACGGTCAAGATCAAGCCGGGGCATCATATCCCCGTACGGGCGAACTCGGTCACAGAAGGCGTCACAACAGCGACACGCGGGGGAGACGAGACGACGAGTCTTTTGACGCCGCAGGTTACTGCCAAGGACGGTATCCAGGCGCTGAGGCAGTCCTACGGCTCTCTCAGCCCAACCCCAGCCGTCACGGTCCAGCTGGTGCAGGGCGACGACATGCCTAACCTGTCCCTGGTGCCGTCAGCTAGCAAGGCCACACAAACACCTGACGTGGCGACGCAGAGCGATGCCGTGGCGAATCGGTCGGCCTCCAGCGGTTCTAGTGCTCGCAGTGCCAAATCGGACAGCAACGCTCCTAAGAAACGGGGTTACGTGCGCAGCGGCAGCATTACGGAGAACATTGTCGAGTCGCGCGGCGTCCGCAAGGTGATCCTCGAGACGAACAGCTCCAACGAGGACGATGAGTTTGCCCTGCTCACTTCGACCTCACCTGTAGCGAAGAGAGCAGGGACCCGGACAACCAGTGTCCTGTCGCAGGACGGGGTTGTGGAAGAGCCCGAAGAAGAAGACGAGGAGGATGCCCTGCTGTCGCCGGGTGGGTCCAGGGGTGGCGGCGGCGGTCATGCGGGGGAAAGCAGTGGGGGCGGAGGGAAAAAGAAGACTCGGAGAAAGAAGCGCAAGGGCGGCAAATCGTAGTACGAGGCGCTGAACGAGTGGGTTTGGACGGCTTGAGTGTAACAATATCTATGGAGTCATGGAAGGGAGTGGTTTGGGGGCCGTGGTGGCCGACATGTATAGGGCTTAGTCGGGAGAGGAGCTGTTGGGTCTTGGGTTAGGGCTGTATATGAATTTTAGGGCGGAGTCGAGATTGGTCATTGTTATGCCTCTTTTTTGCAAGGGCTAGCGATTATGGAACAAAGTTTCAACTATATTCTATTTTCATCGCGAGGGACCATGGCTGTTCCATCGCAAGCATGTGAATTGAATGGTCCTTCTCCCTGGTTGTTGCGCTGGAAGCACCAAGTGTCCACACGTTCAGGCTCAATACTCAACCTCTTTACAACATTGGGCCAAGAGCTGTGTATATTCCATCCGATTGCCTCTTGCCCAGCTGTGTTTGGTGTTGATGATGGCAATGAGGGGATCGTTGACGTCATCCGTCGCGCGGAATTGCCGACGGCGGGGTAAGCGGACGACGGTGAGGGGTCGCCCATTGGGTGCTTTGGAACCAATTCGAAAGGGAAAGGGCGGAGGTTTGAAATATTCGGCAAGGTAATTCAGTTACGAGGGAAACCTCACAGGCTTGGGGCTGCACAGAGCGTATTTCTGGTACTGTCCTCGTACTGCAGTCGAAACCTCCACTCCTCCTCCCCCGATTCCCGCGATCTTTGAATGGCCTCATCGGTTGCCCCGCCCGCTCATGTCGTTTACTCATCCCAAGAGCCATCTCCTTTTATTCCGGCCTGACTGATCAACCACAACAACATCTCATGTCCGCCGTCCCAAGGTTGCGACTGCTTCAGTTATCCAACTTGATACAGAAAAAAACAACACCTTTGTCAGGTGAGATTTCTTCTCTCCTGCTTCGATTCTATGAGAGTGAGACTGATGAGCATCGGAATAGGATCAATCCGACAGCTTTCCACCATGGCGGCCACCACAGACACCAAGAACTACAAGTTCAACCACACCATGTACGCCCTCTCCCTCCCCGCAGCCCTGCTCCCAGATGCTAACTCCCGTCCCAGGCTCCGCGTCAAGGATCCCAAGGAGTCCGGTACACACCCCAACCCTCCCCCTTCCCTCCCGTCCTGACCCCCCCGTCCCAGTGAAATTCTACTCCTTCCTCGGCCTCTCCCTCCTGCGCAAGCTCCCCTTCCCCGACGCCAAGTTCGACCTCTACTTCCTCGGCTACGACGCCCCCACGTCGCCCTCGTCCGGCCGCTCCCTCTGGGACCGCGAGGGCCTCATCGAGCTCACGCACAACTACGGCACCGAGTCGGACCCCGACTACAAGATCAACAACGGCAACGTCGAGCCGCACCGCGGCTTCGGGCACGTGTGCGTCAGCGTCGACCACCTGCAGGCGGCGTGCGCGCGGCTCGAGGGGGCCGGGTACCGCTTCCAGAAGAAGCTGGCCGACGGGCGGATGCGGCACGTGGCGTTTGCGCTGGACCCGGACGGCTACTGGGTGGAGGTTATCGGGCAGAAGAGCGTCGAGGAGACGGAGGGGGTGGAGGAGACGGATGTCGGGGGGTATCGCATGGTTTGTCCTTTCTCCCCCTTTGTTTGTGGGAAGTGCTGACGGGTTAGAACCACACGATGCTCCGCGTCAAGGACGCGGAAAAGTCGCTGGCCTTTTACCAGGACGTGCTGGGCATGACGCTGATGCGGACGAGCGAGAACGAGAAGAACGGGTTCAACCTGTACTTTCTCGGGTACGGGGCCAAGCCGGCCGAGGGCCAGGGCACCGCCGACAGGGAGGGCTTGCTCGAGCTGACGTGGAACTACGGGACGGAGAAGGATGAGAAGTTCTCTTATCATGACGGGAACAAGGAGCCGCAGGGCTTTGGGCATATCTGTGAGTTTTGCGTACCCTCTCCTTGTTGATGCTGGGTGGCTGCTGACTACGGAGGATAGGCGTCTCGGTCGATGACCTCGACGCGGCCTGCGCCCGGCTCGAGGGGCTCAAGGTCAACTGGAAGAAGAGGCTGACGGACGGGAGGATGAAGAATGTGGCGTTTGTGCTGGATCCGGATGGGTACTGGGTGGAGATTGTGCAGAATGAGAAGTTCTCGAGCAAGCACAGCATCTAGGCTTGCTCCGTGGTGTTGTTGAGATGCTATTTTCATCAGGGGTAGATAGTCTCCCGCGGGGTTGCTACAAAGATGAGATGGATGAGATGGTGGGTTAGGTAGGGACCTGTCAAGAGACATGTGTTATGCCGGGTAGGACGGAACGATGCGGTGAAATTGAGAGACATGATCTCGGTGTGGAAATGGGACTGGACTGGACCCTTGGTGCCATGCCTTGGACGCGACCGGACTGCCCGATAGACACTCTGTCTGTAGGGAGGTATCAAAGACCGAACATCCGCGTTGCCCTCCCCCAACAGTAGTCGTGCATCAACAGACTGAGGGGAACAACAGCACAGCATCCGCGACGGGTCCTCGTCCCCCACCCCGTGCCGTTCCCCAGACCAACACCATCGGACGGGGTCAACCGCCCCCTCATTTGACGAGGTCGTGCATGCAGGATGCATTAGTCAAACGTGGGGGAAGGATGCTACTGTACGTGGACATCGGGGCGGAAGTGTACTACCTCCAAGGATATGCGGGTGTAAGTGAATGAGGGGTTGCCGTGCTTCCCCAACTCTCTCCAAGGCGGCCACCCTACCTCGAGAGCCTACATATCCCATACACTAGCATAGCACCCACCACCCACCACTACACTTCCTTTGGACCTAGATCTATCCGTACGGGCCTGCCATAGGCTCTTGCCAGAAACATGGCGCCGATACATGGCGGAGCCGGGATGGGGGTGGCTATGAGACGATGCTATGACACCCACACATACATCCATCCGCTGCCGGCGTCTGTCTTGTTACCAATGGGGACATCCGGGCTTACCTGGTTTCTCTTCTGGGTATGCCATCGAGCAGACGCTGGATTGGAACGCGCAATGGCCGACTTCGCTCCTCCTCCTCGCGGGAGCGTCGGAAGGTGTGTGTCTGTCTGGGTTTCTTTGTTCACGGGCGTCGATCCCCTCCCGCGAGACAACCCCTCCTTTTTTAGTATCTCGCCTTGCATATCGGATCGAGGCAGGCTGTCTCGTCGACGCCGACACCCCGCGCTCTTGTTTCTGCACTTTCGTCGCATGCGAGCGTCCGCGGCGTGGCACTGCAGCGCCATGTCGTGACGGAGCTAGATCCCATCTGCTGCTGTGAGAGGGAGGGGGGAAAGGTGAGGGGGGTCCTGTGTTGGATAGATGAGGGACGGCAGGACAGAAAGAAAAGGGTATAAGTCAGCAGCGTCCAGACTCACCTTGTCCCCCTCCCCCCCTTTGGTTCCCAGCTCAAAGCATCGACACCACAGCCCCCATCTCCTGCAACACAATTGATACCCCCCCAACCTATATACCAACTCCACCATGTCCCCCTCCGCCGACCTCCCCTCCCCCGTCCTCTCGGCCGCCGACCTGGCGGCCCCGCCCCAGCCTCGCATCCTCGTGCCCGAAAAGGTCTCGGCCGAGGGCCTCGCCCTCCTCCGCTCGCTCTACGACGTCGACTTCCGCCCCGCCGGCGTCCCGGCCGACGAGCTCCTCTCCCTCATCCCCGCCTACCACGGCCTGATCGTGCGGTCCGAGACCAAGGTGACGGCGGCGGTGCTGGCGGCGGGGCGCAAGCTGCGCGTCGTGGCGCGCGCCGGCGTGGGCGTCGACAACATCGACGTCGACGCGGCCACGGCGCAGGGCATCATCGTCGTCAACTCGCCGAGCGGCAACATCGTGGCGGCGGCCGAGCACACGGTCGCGCTGCTGCTGGCGAGCGCGCGCAACGTCGGGCGCGCCGACACGACGCTCAAGGCGGGCAAGTGGGAGCGCGGCAAGCTGGTGGGCGTCGAGGTCGGGCGCAAGACGCTCGGCGTCATCGGGCTGGGCAAGGTCGGCATGAAGGTGGCGCGGATGGCCATCGGGCTGGGCATGAGCGTGGTGGCGCTGGATCCGTATGCGAGCGCCGACGTGGCCAAGCAGGCGGGCGTGAGGATGGTCGGGAGCCTGGCGGAGATTCTGCCCGAGGTGGACTTTTTGACGATTCATACGCCGTTGTTGGCTACGACGCTGAATTTGCTGGGGGAGGCCGAGTTTCAGAAGATGAGGAAGACGGCGCGGGTGCTGAACGTGGCGAGAGGGGGGGTGTACAACGAGGAGGCGCTGGTCAAGGCCTTGGATGAAGGGTGGATTGCCGGCGCGGGCATCGATGTGTTTACGTCGGAGCCGCCCAAGGAGGGGTCCTTTGCCGCGAAGCTGGCGGCGCATCCCAAGGTGGTGAGCACGCCGCATCTGGGTGCGAGTACGGTGGAGGCGCAGGAGAATGTGTCGATGGATGTGTGCACACAGGTGTTGGAGATTCTTCGGGGCGGGCTCCCGACGGCGGCGGTGAATGCGCCGTTGATCTTGCCCGAGGAGTACCGGCGGTTGCAACCGTTTGTGAAGCTGTGAGTCTTCCCCTGTCGTCACCTTTCCCCGGCATGGTTCCCAGCTAACGGTTCCCTCCCACCAGCGTCGAGAAGATCGGCTCGTTGTACACCCAGCACTTTGTCGGCGGCCGCGGCGGCATGCTCGGCGGGAGGCGGTTCGAGCTGTCCTACCACGGCGAGCTGGCGGGCATCAGCAACACGCGCCCTCTCTTTGCTGCTCTCGTCAAGGGCCTCGTCAGCTCCATCAGCGACGCGGGCGGGCGTGACGTGAACATTGTCAACGCCACGCTCATCGCCAAGGAGCGCGGCATGGCCATCGACGAGAAGCACGTCAGGGACGCGCCGGCGTCGACCTATGCCAGCGCCGTGACCCTTCGCAGCTTCACGGGCTCCGGGGGCGACAAAGAGGAGCAGATCATCGAGGGCTATGTCAGCGGCAAGTCCATCTACATCTCCAAGCTGGACCGGTTCGAGGCCAACTTCCACCCCGAGGGCACGATGCTGGTGCTCCACAACTACGACGAGCCCGGCAAGATTGGCAACGTCGGTCTGGCGCTGGGACGCCACGGCATCAACATTACCTTTATGCAGGTCGCCGGCCTCAACCAGGAGGCCAAGGCCGCCGTCGAGGCCGCGGCGTCCAGCGTGGCCGGGTCGGTGGCCGACGGGCCCATCGAAGACAGCGAGAGCGGGCGTCTGACCAAGGAGGCGCTCATGATCCTGGGCGTTGCCGGCGACGTGACCAACGAGGTTGTTGACGACTTGTCCAAGTCGGAGGGTATTCTCAACGTCAGTTTGATTCGGTTGTAGTCGGCATTTTCTTGTTTTGAGCCTGGTATTTTACGAGCATATCAAGCATTGGATATCGAGAGGCAAAGGGCGATTGATTGTATGGGTAGCGATGGTTGTTTTGCGATGAATTGGAGATGATTGATGAATGTCATGAAAACATTTTGCCCGTTTGAACTTTGAAGGTAAAGTCCAACTTCACGTCTAGGGTTAGGGTCCGTCTCACCCCTTTCTCACCATCTCCTATCCTCTCGTACTCCCATCACAGGAAGACCATCTCCAACACTATTGGGGATATCGAATCCGGCGTAATCGAACAAGTCAAGGATATCTTGCGGTTTTTCCTGACAAATTCAAGATGGCGAGCCTTTTCGCCCGATGATCGTCCTATGGAGTCGCTGGAGTCGACTACGTCATGGCCACCGACCAGCTCGCAGCAAACAAAGCGTCATGGTCGCCCCAGGACCGAGGCATTGGGAGGGGATCTGAATATATAATACGTCAAAACGCTCAGGAGATTGAGAAACAATAATTCAACAGATTCTTTACATTGAACCCCCCCAATTTTCACCATACTCCCACTCACATCCACAACAACTTCACATCTTCCATCCAACATGGGCTACCCAGAGACCTTTGAGGGCTTCACCGTCGACTCGCCCAAGACATGGAACAAGTTTAAAAGGAACGAGCTCAAGCCCAAGCCCTTTGGCGACAGCGACATTGACGTCGAGATCGAGTGCTGCGGCGTCTGCGGATCCGACGTCCATACTATTACCGGCGGATGGGGCGAGTACAAGGGCCCCCTCTGCGTAGGCCACGAGATCATCGGCAAGGCCATCCGGGTGGGCAAGGACGTCAAGACCATCAAGGAGGGCGACCGCGTTGGTGTTGGTGCCCAGGTCTGGGCCTGCCTCAAGTGCGCCAACTGCAAGGCCCAGAATGAGAACTACTGCCCTCACCAAGTCGGTATGTACATCTCATCGTACCCGAACCCGCCGCCTCTTTTCTGACAAGACTAGACACATACAACGCCAACTACGAGGACGGAAGCACCGCCCACGGCGGTTACGCCAGCCACGTCCGCGCGCACGAGTACTTCACCTTCAAGATCCCCGACGCGCTCCCCTCGCACGAGGCCGCGCCCCTCCTCTGCGCCGGCATCACCACTTACTCGCCCATGGTCCGGGGCGGCGTCGGCCCCGGCAAGACGCTCGGCGTCGTCGGCATCGGCGGGCTCGGCCACGTCGCCATCCAGTTCGGCGTGGCCCTCGGCGCCGAGACGTACGCGCTGACGCACTCGGCCGGCAAGGCCGACGATGCGAGGAAGCTGGGGGCCAAGGACGTCATCGTGACGACCGAGGACGGCTGGGCCGACAAGTGGGCCGGCAAGTTCGACTTCATCCTCAACAGCTCCGACGCCTCGTTCGACCTGACGCCGTACCTGTCGACGCTCAAGGTCAACGGGGAGTTCCACTTTGTCGGGCTGGCGGACGAGCCGATCGCTGAGCTCAAGGCCATGGCGTTTGTGTCGACCGGCGCCAAGATTTCGGGGAGTCACCTGGGGAATCACCAGGAGATGGACGCCATGCTGAAGCTGGCGGCGGAGAAGGGGGTGAGGCCCATGGTGGAGACGATTCAGCTGTCGGAGGAGGGGTGCAGTGAGGCGGTGTCGAGGGTGAAGGAGGGTAAGGTGCGGTATAGGTTTACGCTGACTGGGTTTGACAAGGTTTTTGAGAGGAAGTAGAGGGCTAGCGATGATGTTATGTGGACATGATGTAGATGGAGTTGGGCGAAAAGAATTGACGACCTTACTTACAGGCTCCAGTGTTCCTACTTTGTGTGGTGATTGCACTACACAGGAACATTTCCACTCCCTAGAGAAGGCCACACCCACTTAGCAAAAGGCCGACACCGCTGTCATCATGATCCAAGTAACTCAATGCTCACCGAAGGGCGAAAAAGGTACGTGTGAGTGGGTAGATACTCGATTTACCACATCCCCAAAGGAGAGAGTACAAGAACTATATACAGTCCACAGCCAAAGCTGATGGAAACCCAAGACAACAACCAACATCACCACCTCCCCTTCCCACAGCCCCTTTACGCAGCAGGCGTAGCAGCAGCCGGGAGCTTGTAGCACTTGTCGGCGCTCGGGAACGCCTCGCGTTGATCCCACTGTCGACACGGTCAGCAAACCCACACACAACCCAAAGAACTCCCGAACCCAGGGGTATACGTACGTGCTCATGGACACACCCATCGACCCACGCCCACCGGTCCACGGTCGAGTACTTGGCCCACGACATGCCCGTCTTCTCATCAAAGCACCACGACGTGCTCGCCTCGGAGCCGATCTTGCGGCCGCTGCAGAACAGGGGCCAGATGGCGAGCGGGCCCGACTTGTAGCCGGGGTTGTGTTGCTGTCTCGCGTGTTAGTCGGCGGATACCTACACAAACCCCTGGGTAGCAGAGCGCCACTTACAACGTAGACGTCGTCAATCAGCGAAAACATCTTCTCGGCGTCGCCGTCGACGACAAAGGCGCGGTAAAAGTCATAGGCGCGCTGGGCCGTCTCGGCGACCGTGATGTTCTTGTTGGGCACGCACAGCTTGGGCGGGGCCTTGAGCGAGCACAGGTTCTCGCCGGGCTTGCGGGCGACGAGGGAGGCGTCCGAGTGCCCCTCGCTGGCGGGGAGGGCGAGGGCCGTGATGGGCGCCAGGACGGCGAAGGCGAGGGTGGAGAAGAGCATCTTGTCGGGTGTGTGGTTGGGTTCGGGGTGGTGTTCGGATTCCGCTCGGCTCCCTGTTGCCCATCCCAGGGACACGGGAGCTGGGGGATATATAGTTCTCGTCCGTGCTGCTCTTCGGGAATACATTGCTTGCTGGATGTCGACGGGCAAGGCCTATGACGGTGCGGATAAAGTCGGCTCGCGGACCAAGCCCGCGCAGGGCATAGTGGGTAATTAGGCATGGCTTCGATTTTAATTTCCGAGCAATCTAGAATCGAGGTACAGAGGAGAGGGCGGCGGAAGTCTTGATGAGGGCCAAGCTGAGGGGTTGGAGTTGATGTGTTACCGAGTGCCGGTGTTGAGATGTTGTTTCTGCGAGCATCTCTGATAAGACCACTCTGGGTAATGTATATCCAAGGAGCTATTCTGACCATTGCTAGATAAACATATGTCCTTGGTATCTAATCAAGACATATGGCCAAGACTCGGGCCAAGTTGGGCTTCCCTCTGGTCTTGGAAGTGAAGCGTTCTGACTTTCAGATGTCAAAGGAAGCCCCGGTGAAGGGATGGGAGTGTTGCACCCGACAAGAAGATGTAGGGGAATATATTCGGGGATGCAACCGAGGGTATCTGCCGGGCGATCCGTGGGCCTTGTCAGTTGGACTAACCGGCTGGGCGTGCTACCGGGCTGGCTCAGCTGGTTATTCTAGAACTCTCGGGGCCTTGGCCGAGAACGGGGAGACGGCAGTCGAGTAGGTGTTTGTTCGGAGTTTCCGTTGTTTGTTTCTTGGGAGAGACAGTCCGGTCTATCATATCTCTGAACGTCCCCGGTTGGGCAGGTCATTGGTGCGGTAAACCCTGATTAGGAGTTCTAGATTCTTGATTGGGATCCCTATTTTTGCGCTCGAGATGTCGGTCCCCTATATGGTCGTGCCCAGGCTGTATGGATGGTCCCTCGTCTTGGTGTGCTCGTGTTGGGGTGAGAGGGAGTCTCTCGTCTCTCCTGGGAATGGCCATATTTCATCTTGGTCAGAAAGGTCCCGTCGGCCGCGACCAAGCTGCTGAGGAATGGGGAAGGCACGGATATCCGGGTCATTTGTGTTTGACTGGATCAAAAGATGATGCAAATGGACAAAAGACCGAGCTTCGCCCTCGAGTTTCGAGTTTGAACCTGAGATGGACAAAAGATGATGGATGTGGTTGTCAAGGAGAACCTTAAGGGGCCACTGCATCCTGTAGACTGTCAGCTTCAGGGGCCAAACAGGGTCATGCTAGGCACCCGGCCCCTGCAGCTACCCGTCAACCCCACTGCCCAGGCACACTTCCTCCTTGCAGCCAATGACGACAGCGGGGTAGCAACCTCCCTCGAGCATCAAACCTCGAACCTAACAAGCCCAACATCGTCCAACCTCATCCTAGATCGCGCGCCCTCGAACAAACTCCCCGCCAAAGAGACCTCGAGAACAAGATACTCGCCTGTCTCTCCTGAGCAGACGAGCGAAATGGCGACCATGAATCCTCCCCCGCCCCCCGCCGGCGCACCCGCGGGGTCACCGCCCCCGAAGAAGCTCCCCGTCCTCGACATGTCAACACCCCCCCAGTTCCTCCGCCCGGTCAAGCGCATCCTCGAAGGGACCGATGTTCCGCATTTCCTCACTTCCCAAGCCTATCGCGACATTGGCATATGGGTCATGCAGCTCAACCGCGCCATGCTCCCCCGCAGGACAACCCCCCGAGAGCCCGTCCAGATGTTCAGCACCGACTCGCCGCGACAAGACCCCGAGTCCGTCAAGAAGCTCCAGGAGCTGCTGAAGAGGGTCGAGGCAATCATTGACGATGCGCCGCTGGACCCAGGCCCCAGGCGGTTCGGAAACATAGGGTTCCGGACTTTCCACAAGCTGTTGGAGGAGAGGGCCGAGGAGTTGCTTCGGGAGTTCCTCCGTGTGGACATGCTGGAGAAGTTTACAGCTATGGCAATACACGACAACGGGGAAGTGATTGGGGCGATGGATGAGGTCAAGGCATACTTCCTCGGCGGGTTCGGCAGCTCCCAACGGCTAGACTACGGGACAGGCCACGAGCTCAGCTTCGTTGCCTTCCTCGGCTGTCTCTGGAAACTCGGCGTCTTTTCGGAACAAGTTGAAGGACCTCCGGGTGCCCTTGAGCGCAGCATCGTACTCGGTGTTATCGAACCGTAAGCCCCCCTTCCCATCCCAATCACCCACCCCTGACTCTCCCCAGCTACCTCAACGTCATGCGCCGTCTTATCCTCCACTACACCCTCGAGCCCGCCGGCTCCCACGGCGTCTGGGGCCTCGACGACCACTTCTTCATGCCCTACATCCTCGGTTCCGCCCAGCTGTCCCGCCCCTTGGCCTCCGAGGACGAACCCACCCCCCTGGAAGGCTCCGCCCCCCTAGCTCCCAAGGTCAGCGAGACCGCTAATCCCGCCCTCGCCGAGAAGCACCGGCACGCCTGGCTCTACTTCTCCGCCATCGCCTTCATCAACGACGTCAAGAAAGGTCCGTTCTGGGAGCACTCGCCCATCCTCTACGACATCTCCAGCATCACCCACGGCTGGGGCAAGGTCAACAAGGGCATGATCCTGATGTTCAACGCCGAGGTGCTGTCCAAGTTCCCCGTTGTCCAGCACTTTCCGTTTGGCGGGCTGTTTTCGTGGGACAGGGACCCGAATGCCGTACTGCAGGCCATGCCGGCACCCCCCGCGAACCAACCAGCGCCTGGAGCTGCCGGTGGCACTGGAATGCCGGGGGCCTCGGGTACGGCGGCGCCGTGGACACAGACGTCACGGACGCCGACGGGACCGGGGGGCATGCCGGCTCCACCGCCAACGTCTTTTCCTAGAGGGGTCCCGGGGACGGCGAGTAACCAGCACTCTGTCACCAGAGCGCCTTGGGCGGATGCTAAGAAGTGAAGGAGGCGTTGAATGATAGGTGGCCGAGCCAGGGGGGAAGAGGCAAATGGATGCGTGGGGCGCATCCTTGCGGACCTTACAGTCTCCAAGAACCCATTTTGGCCTTTGACCTCACAGCGTTTGGGTCTCTGTCGTTATTGACGATCCCAATCCGAACTGCGACAAGCCAAATAGGTATCTTTGCTATACCAACCCCAACTATCCAGCATGTATATACCCAAAGTTATATGATACCCAAACCATATCCAAAAAGAAAAACGCCCGCTGTATGCCTCGCAATCCACGCATATCCAAACTCAATGCCTCCCCTCATCGCCCTTCCCACTCCCATCCCCCAACCCCGGACCCCCACCACCACCACTCCCCACCCCATCCGCCGCCTTCTTGCCACCACCCTCCCACGTCGGATAGCTCGGCGGCGCCTCATCCGGCCTCGTCCCCCACGCGCCCTCCTCCTCGCCCACCTCGAGCTCCAACACGCCCCCCTTGATAAAAAACTCATGCTCGATCCAATTCCGACTATACCGCCTCCCATCCAGTCTCGCGCTCTGGATGTAAATCCTCTTCCTCTCGGGATCAAAGTTCTTGGTCCTCACCACCGCCCACCGCCCCGCCGCCCTCGCGCGCACCCGCACCTCGGCGAAGAACGGCGCCGTCAGCAGGTACACGTCCTGCCCGGCGACGGGGAAGAAGCCCATCATGGCGAAGGCGCTGAAGGCGCCCATGGCGCAGTCGTCGTTGCCGGGGATCCCGTTGGCGCTGGCGTTGAAGAGGGACGGGATGTACGCGTGCGTCCAGCGCGACGAGAGCGCCGGGCGGTGTGCGTAGTGGAACTGGAACACGGGCAGGAAGCCCTGCTCGTTGCCCATGTAGGACAGGCCCGAGGCGTGGAAGTACGAGAGGCGGTCGACGAACGGGGCGGGCCCGCCCATGCGGGTGATCAGCGAGGCCATGTCCTGCGGGACGAAGAAGGAGTAGAGCCAGGGGGAGCCTTCGTAGGTGGCTTGGGCGGTGTCGTAGTAGCAGGAGTGGGTGTTGTGAAGCGGGGAGCAGGTGCGGGTGTTTTGGTAGGCGAAGGAGCCCGAGGTGAGGCGGGGCTGCATGAAGCCGCGGAAGGGGGAGACGGGCGGAGGGGCGGGGGTCGGGGCGACGGGGCTGTCGTGGGGGAGGTCGAGCTGGTCGGGGTTCCAGTAGTTGGCCCAGTTGCCGGAGCGGCGGAGGTACTTGGCGGCGTCGGCCGGGTGGCCGAGGCCGGCGGCGAGGAGGGAGATGCAGAAGTCGTTGTAGGCGTATTCGACGCCGCGGGAGACGGTGCGCGAGTTGGGGCCCGTGCCGTTGTGGTCGACGTCGTCCGAGGGGATGTAGCCGAGGTTGTGCCAGGAGACGAGGTTGCCGCGGCCTTGGACGCCCCAGTTGCTTGGTTCTTCTAAAGGGGGGGGGTTAGCGGGGGGTTGTGATGGGGGTGGGGGAGGGGGGGGGGCATGCCCTCGGCGTCAGAAACGACGGCCTTGTAAGCCGTGTCCCAGTCGATGCCGGCGGTCAGGTTCTTGACAAAGGCGTCGGCGATGACAATGTCGGCGTTGGAGCCGCCTTGGGAGTACCCCTTGCAAAAGGTCATTCTGCAGTCGGGGAGTTTTCCTGGGGGTGTGTCAGTTTGGGTGGTTGTTGTTGTTGTTGCTTGGAAAAGGGGCTCGCACCTTCGTGCCGGTAGATGTCCAATAAGCCGCGAATCATCTCGGTCTGGGCCTCGGGGTCGATAATGGTCAACAGTGGATGCTGGGCACGGAACGAGTCCCAGATGCAATAAAAGCTATATCTGTCAGTCCAAGCCTGGTTCCAGGGATGGGGCCCAAGGCTCACGAATCATAGTACGGCTCGGTCGAGTTCCACAACTGGTTCTCCCCGGTGTAGTTTTGGGGGGAGAGGAGAGTGCGGTAGATGCCGGACCAGAAAGTTGTCTGCAGCTCCTCGCTGACCCCGGTAGCATCGATCTCGATCGCCGAGAGCTTGTCGCTCCATTCATCCCGCGCATCCTGTTCCACCCGGTCAAAGTTGAAGTCGGGAATCTCCCTCTCGGCACTGGCGCAGGCCTGGTCGGCCGAGATGAACGAGACACCGACACGGGCGAGGATCGAGTGGGTAGCGGGCTTGTCAAACTGAATCCAGGCTCCGACGGATCCATATGCGGACCACCCGCTCTTGCTCATGTCGAGGACCTTGGGCTCGGTCGTGGCGTCGTTGGCGTTGAAGGTTCCGGTGTTGCGGATGCGGGCGCCCTGGAAGTCGGCACAGAAAAAGGCCTGGTACATGCCCTGGCCGAACGATGGCGAGTACGTCCCTTGGCCGACGATGCGGCCGGTCGCGTCATCGACGACGATGGCCCCGTTGCTGCGGCTGTTGGAAAGGTCGATCAAGTCGACCAGGATGACGGGGCCATAGGGGACCTGTACGGTCGCCTTTGCGTCGCTAGCACCCAATATGTCAACAAGATCGGTGCCCGGGAACGAGAACTTGTACAGGGCCGTGTGCTGGGTTGTGGTCATCTCGGCGCGGACCGAGTTGGTGAGGTTGATGGCAAAGTAGCCGGGGGAAGCAAACGGCGAGCCCGGCACGCGGTCGGCGCCCCTGTACAGACTGGAATAGAGACATTTGGAGAAGTCGTCGTCGGGGCATCCGGCATGGGCCCAGAGGGGAAAGTTGCCGAGCGAAGGGTTCCCGCCGGTGCCGGAATCGTGCATGTGCGAGAAGCCGACGATCTGATTCCCATCCGTCACGTAACCAGCGGCATTCTCAGCAGGGCTGGCCGTGTCGGCAACCGCCTTGGCCATTCCTGATCTCTAGTAAGACGGTGACTCCCTTGGACGGTGACACAGGTGACACAGGACTTACCGTAGGGCAAAGTCGCGCCGGGGAATACATGGCCTGTAACCCGTCAGACAAGAGGTTCCGAGTCAGGATCACAGCACACAAACCTCCGTTGGCCGTCCCGATCAAGGGGTCGACGAAGCGCAGGATGTCGACCTTTGGCTTGTGGTGGCCATACTGGCCTGCAAAGCCGGGTCCGAACAAGAGGAAGGACAAGGTCTTGCCGACGCCAAGGTCGACTCTCGGCAGCAACCACAAGAAGCAGATGCAAAAGATGGCGATGAGGAGAAGACGACTCCGGCGCGGCAGCCGTCTGAAGTGAAGGGGAACCATGGCGGCGGCTTTTCGATACGGGGATCCATCGACGCGCATCATGTCGAGTCGTCGACGAGTTCTCGTCAAGGTGAAGTGAACGTCGGGGGGGTGTTGCCCAGGACGGGCGGGGAGATGAGGGTCTCTCTCAGGGCGATGGCAGCATGTTTGAGGGGTCCACGACGGAAGAGAGTGTCGTTTCTACGCGTCGTCGTAGGTTGTCGCCGTCGCCGTCGTCAGTAACGCGTGTGAAGCATTGAAGCTTGAGCTGTCAGGTGAAAGGCCGGTGAAAGAGACAATTCCGAGATGATGGAAAAAAGGCCACGAAGGGAATGGACGGGCCAAGACGCAGGGGTTCTCGGGGGCGGCATGGCTTCGGCATCCTCTGGGCCTCTCTCAGCCTCTCAGCTGAAGCCGGTGGCCGGTCGAGGCCTGGAGAGGCGCTCCAGGGGAAAGGGGCGCGCTAAGCCCGTCTTGGACGGCGGGCGGTGGGGGATTTTCTCGATGGTGAGAGCTTGGAAATTGCTTGTCATTGACCACGAAAGGTGAGGCCATCATCCATCTCAATGGTCCTCGTGTTGATGTTGGAAAAGGTTCAAGTTCCCCACCATTTGTTCTGGAGAACGCAGGTACGATGGATGGAATGGAAGTACCCGAGAAAATCCACTTTCAGTTAAAGAGCGAACACCACAGCAGCAAACGGAAACATTCTCACCACCACCACCGACACCAAAAGTCGGACAAGACACAACATTGAAACCAGAAAGGACCACCAAACATAATGCCGCCATGGAAAATCCGGGGTCCATCGACCTTGACACCTCTTCCCCACGATCGATCTCTGCCCGGGACAAATATCCACGGCTTAGCGGCTGGAACCTTAATCTCGAACCCGGCAATTGCTCGATGGATGGGACATGTTCTTCCGTCGACCGAAACCGTCGGCGGTCGCCCCGGTTGACACGACCCCGATACGCCGTGCAAACTCCACCACAAAACCGAGGTACCACGCACCGGACGCGCTTTTGGGACTAATTTTGGCGACCCAGATGCAATGCCATCGTGGCCTTGAGGCAGGGGGTTGGGCGTGAGCTTAACTTCACCTCGCTCCTCAGTTAGTCTGACGTAGCCTCTTTCAACTACAATCAAAACATGAGATTGAGCTGAGATAATCGAACTGTCAAAATGAAGAGACCGTCTCTTCTCCTGCTCTCCCTCGTCCCAGGACTGACAGCCCACGGTGTCCCACCAACCTCATTCGACGACTCTCCTCCCCAGTCAGTCCTGGGAGACCCAACAGCTCCTTGTCCAGACTACTCCTCCTACGCATACGAAAAACACGAGCCCCTTTCCAAAGGCCGCTTCAAGCTCGCCTACCAGCGCCCAGTGCCACGATGTCGCAAGTTCCCCCTCGCCGAGGTCGAAGAGACCATCGTCGACATGAGGCGAACCATCCGCGACCCCGACCTCTTCCGTCTCTTTGAGAACTGCTTCCCCAACACCCTCGACACCGCCATAACCTGGAAAGGCTTCGCCAACAAGACCTCCGAAACCGACGAGGACGAAGAAGTACCCCTGAACCCCCCAACCCCCACCACCACCACCCACAACTAACCCCCCACCCAGCTCACCTACATCACCACCGGCGACATCAACGCCATGTGGCTCCGCGACAGCGCCAACCAACTCTCCTCCTACCGCGCCCTCCTCCGCCGCAACGCCTCCACCTCCTCCCTCGCCTCCCTCTTCCGCGGCACCATCAACCTCCAATCCCGCCAAATCCTCTCCGCCCCGCACTGCAACGCCTTCCACCCGCCCCCCGAATCCTCCCTCCTCACCCCCTTCGCCCTCGCCCTCTCCCCCGCCGCCACCGACATCTTCGCCCCCCTCCCCCCCCCGTCCGCCAACGTCTACGAGTGCAAATACGAGCTCGACTCCCTCGCCGCCTTCCTCCAGCTCAGCCACGAGTACCACGCCGCCACCCACGACACCTCCTTCTTCGCCCACTCCCCCACCTGGCTCCGCGCCGTCACCGCCCTCCTCGACACCGCCGCCGCCCTCACCGGCGGGACCTACCACCCCGACGGCCGCGTCGCGCCGCCCGGATACATCTTCCAGCGGAGCACCACCTCGGCGTCGGAGACGCTCGCCAACAGCGGCATGGGCGCGCCCGTCAAGGGCGGCACGGGCATGGTGCGCAGCGCGTTCCGGCCGAGCGACGACGCGTGCGTGTTTCCGCTGTTCGTGCCGGGCAACATGATGCTGGCGCGGTACCTGGGGGCGTGCGCGGGGATCGTGGAGGCGGTTGGGGGGCGAGGGGAGCTGGCGGGGCGGATGCGGGCGATGGCGGAGGGGGTGAGGGCGGGGGTGGAGAGGTATGGGCGGGTGCAGCACCGGGGGTTTGGGAGGGTGTATGCCTATGAGGTGGACGGGTTTGGGGGGGTGAATGTCATGGTGGGTCTTTTTCGCTTCGTCTGGGAAAAAAGGGGGTGTGCTAACAACGGTGGGCAGGACGACGCCAACATCCCCAGCTTGCTGGCCGCGCCGATGTTTGGGTATCTGGACCGGGACGATCCCATCTACCAGAACACGAGGCGGTTTATCCTGAGTCGGGATAATCCGTACTACATGACTGGACCGGTACTGAACGGGTATGCCTCCTCCCTTTCGCAGCCCACGGCTCAGAGTCGCTGACGCAAGACAACCCCGTAGAACTGGTGGTCCCCACGTCGGCCCGGGCATGGCCTGGCCCATGAGTCTGATTGTGCGAATCCTCACCACCGACGACGACGCCGAGATTGTCGACTCGCTGCGGCAGCTGCTTTCGTCGACGGCCGGCCTGGGACTGATGCATGAGGCGGTCAACACGCACCGCGCGACGAGCTGGACGCGGCAGTGGTGAGTTTCTCGTCCGTTTTCCTGATCCGTGTCCAACATACTGACGGTCTCTGCGCCAGGTTCTCGTGGGCCAACGGGCTGTTTGGGCAGATGATTCTGGATCTCAAACAGAGGAAACCGCATCTGTTGGAAAGGAGTTACCAGTGAGTATGTTCGGGGTAAAAGAGGCCCTGGGGGGCTTGGTAGTTTGCATATACAATCCAATACTGGTTTCAAGTTGTTTGTTAGCTCGAGACATTCGAGACATTGGCCAAGGCCGTGGACATTTTTTGTAGAGGCCTCAAAGTTAAAACTGGATACCTCTGTCTCTTCCAAAGAGGCCCTAAAGTGAGAACTGGAGACGTCTGATCTTATCATTTTGGTATCGCTTCATTGACACGAGGTCTCGCCAAGGGAACTGGATACCTCTGTCTCTTCCAAACAGGCAGGCCCTAAAGTAAGAACTAGAGACGTCTGGTCTTGTTATTTTGGCATCGCTTCCTTAATATGAGGTCTCGCCAAGGAAACTGGATACCTCTGTCTCTTCCAAACAGGCTCTAAAGTGAGAACTGGAGACGTCTGGTCTTATTATTTTAGTATCGCTTCCTTAACACAAGGTCTCGCCAAGGAAACTGGATACCTCTATCTCTTCCAAACAGGCCCTAAAGTAAGAACTGGAGACGTCTGGTCTTGTCATTTTGGTATCGCTTCCTTAACATAAGGTCTCGCCAAGGACGCTATGCCTCCTGTTTTAACCTTAAGGCCCCCAATTTTGACTCCAGGACCTCTAGCTCTACGTTTGAAGCTTGGTTATACAAATAAAAGGTATCCAGTTCCGACCCAAAGGTGTCCGGCTCTGAGGGAAAGGTATCCAGTTCCAACTCCAGGGCCTCCATCAAACAGTATATGGCCTGTGTCTACAATCTAATACTGCCAGGTTTGTTTGTTAGCGCGAGACATCTTGCCAAGGAACCTACGCCTCCAGTTCCTACTTTCGGACCTGGTTGGACAAATAAAGGCATCCTGTTCCGATTTCAAGACCTTGTCGGTAAAAACATTAGTATCCAGTTTCATCACTTACGCGCACACCAGTACACATTACGCTTTGCCGCTGGATTTCGCTCTGAATTACCCCTATTTCCTATTTTGATGCACCAACAAACCGGTCTCGGCCCAAATTCCTACACACCTGCTTCAACACCTGCTTCAACACCTACTTCAACACCCGCTCTTTCAGCTCAAATCAAAGCCCGCGCCGCTCTTCACCGCCTGGAGCAGCTTCAGTCTCAGCTGCTCCAACGTGCTGTACCTGGGCAGCTTGAGCAGATTGACACAGGTACTGGCGCTCGGGAGCCTCGTGTCGTCTCCGCCTCCGTCTCTAATACTAAAAGGCGGGTTGAGCTGGCTGAACCCCAAGAGAGGCGCGCGCGGCGTGCTCGTGACGAACTTGAGCACCTCTCTCCGCTCGCCGTCCGAGAAGTCGCGCATCGCCTGCCAGAAGAACCGGACCGTGGGATGCTTGTCGTCGTAGACCCCGCTGTACTCTGTGTGGTTCTGCAGATCGTCCACGTCAATGTCGGAGCTGTCGCCGCCGACCAGTCGCTGCAGCTCCTTTTGGTTGAACATGCTCAGCCACGTCGGCCGTATGATCATCCCCAGGCCACGCAGAAAGGCGTGTGTCACCTGGTGGGGCTGGCTCATGAGACGGTGCCGAGCGACGTAGCTGATGTAGAGTGGTTTGTTTTCGTTGGTTACGGGGACCTTGTCTCCGTTTGGCATGAGGTTGCGGGTGACGGTCCGCAGAGGCTCGCCGGGCGGGGAGATCTCGTCATCGATGGTGAAGTCGAGCCCCCAATCGCGCACATCGCCTGGGTAGTTCTTGAGCCGCATCATGCCCTGATACAGTTCTTCGTCCAGCTCGCGGAGATCGTTGATATTGGCTCGGTAGCTGTTCGAAGATGCCGATGCCCACTTCAGGAGGAAGAATCCGGCAAACGTGATATCCAGCAGGATCCCCTCGTACATGCACTTCCCGATGATGCGGCCTAGAAAGTCATATTGTGACACGAGGGTTTCCTGAGCCTTCCGCCACTCTGCAGAGCCCGCTTCCACGCCCTGTCGCCGCAAGAGCGCGTTGCGCTGGTCCATGAAATAGGGGTTCGGGTAATACGCATTCTGCTTGTTGGCGATAAAAAGGTCGAACTTGGTGAACGCTTCCTGTGTCACGCTGGTGAGAAACTCCTTGGTGACGCCGCCTCCGTCGATGCCAGCTTCAGCCATGCCGTATTGATCAACAAACTCAATCTGGATCGGCTCCTTCAGGCCGTCGCCCAGTCCCCAGAACGCTTGCTTGGCATCTTCAAACAGATTGTCCCTCGAAATGGTGGCTCGGTGCTTGGAGAGCGGATCCATGTGCAGCCCATGCCCATGGTGGTGCCTCCGGAGCCTCCATTGGTCTGGGTTGACGTCGCCGCCTCGCCTTTGCTCCATGTCGAGCCGAACGAAGGAGCGGAAGATTTTGACGCGCTCCGTAAATGGTATGGTGAAGGGCATGTTTTCGAGGACTTCGAGCTTGGGGCGATGCTCGGCCAGATATGCGTCACGGGACCGCAATCGCGAGCTGAATTGCTGGGGACCGTCAACGTCCATCGTGTCGGGGTTGGATTCGTCATCACTGTCGGCCTCCTTGATCTCGCGTCGTCTCTCCTCCTCCAACAGAACTGCCACCTGGAAGCCTACCATGTCGAACTTGGACGTCATGAGCCAGTGGCCGTCGGGCAGAAAAGGGCGCCGCGAGTCTCGTTCATAAAGCATCTTCATTGCCATGGTGACAAGATTTCTACATGCGTAGAAGTCGATGCCCGCTGTTATGGTGTACGTCTCTTTTGCCGCAGTACGGTCCTGCTTCTTAGAGGCACCGAGCAGCGACTCTGGAGTATCGTAGAAAAGGGTAAACGCGAGATGCTTGAGAAACAGGGAAAGCTGGCTGAGGTTTGTTTTGGTCAAACCACAAAGGCGCAACCGCGAGACTGGACCTGGGCCTGCCTGGGTTAAGCCCGCAAAGAAGTCATCGTCATCGGTCAACCGAAGCACAAAGACGTAGAGCTCGAGGAATAGCAGTATGGTCCGCCATTCACGATCCCAATTGGAATCGGAGCGGGTGGTCTGGTCTTGTGGGGGCGGGCGATGGTTCTGAAAGATTTCTTTGGCGGCGCCACTGCTGGAGGCAATTTGTGAGAACATTGACGTCTTGACCACGGCGTTCCAAAAGAACTTGACGGTGGGCTCTGGGCCGCGGTGGGTCGAGACGTCGGCGAGGTACAATCGCATTCGGATGTCGTCGCTGAGAGACGGGAAGCAGTAGACAAGAGTGAGGACATAGCCGGCGAGGAAACTCGCAGCCTCCAACTCCGCGCCGGGGGATTCACTGTGGTTCCTGGACAAATTAGCTGTGTACGCCGGCAGCATTAGCTTCGTCATCTTACCTGGTGAGTTCATCAAGGAGGCTGGCGATTTCGTTCTGGTCGATCAGACTTTCCAAACACCCGGACACGTAGGGGGCTAGCCTCTCGCGATTGCGCTCAACGGACTCTGGATCTGAGCTTGTGCCACGCGAACTAGACCTCGAGAACCTCTCTCTTATGAGATTTGATGACGTACACAGCAACCGATATACTGTCTTGAGCCCTAGCAGGTAGAGCGTCTGTTGTGGCTTGGCTTTGCGGAGGGCGATGAAGTGCGCAAGAAGCCACAGGAATGCAGACTGCGCTTCAGGCGTCTTGGGTTCTTGAGGTGGCGGATCGAGCATGGCCTCGCTGAGAAGCTCCAAATTAATTTCAGGGGCAAATTTGTCGATGTGGTTCTCAAAAAGGGGCAAATCGCGCTGGGACAAGAAGGCCAAGGCAAACTCGCGATAGGCAATCAGTGTGGCCGCCCCTATTCACCGTCAGCAACGCATCCTTTCCGCGGCCGTTGCCCTGGGGATGGAGCATGAAGTTATATCAGCGTACTAGTTATGTGTGCTCCCAGGAGTGGTGTGACAACAGCACCCCGGATGAGGTCGACAAACTCCCGAGGGGACCCGGTGTCGTGGCAGCACTTCGCCAGCACCTTGTAGTACCGTGTCAGGACGGGCTCCAACGACTGCGGTCCCAATTGTAAGGTGCCGTCAATAGCCGACAGGAATATCGGTGCTTCGGACGTCAGATCCTTTTGGTCAAGTCTAAGCCGCCATCGTGTTAGTATCCTAGAAGCCGGTGGAAGGAAGGGTTGGGGACCACGTACCTCTCTAGGGCAGAGACGAGGAGCCGGGCCAGTTTACGCAGGCGGATGTGGGGGATGGCACCTGAGGTGAAGATACCAAAGTCGTTGTCGACGAGATCCTGTGCTACCCGTCGCAGCCTCTGGTGGTCCTCGGCAGCTGAGGGCTGGTATACGGCCATTACAAGAGGCAGAGCGTGGATCAACCTCGAGTCGGCATCTTGAGGGCCTTGGGGGCCGTAGAGTTGGTCGAGCTGCTGGCGGCGTGCCGTGCGCACCTTGCTGCGTACCCTATGCCCCCGCCATACCCGTTGGAGGCGCTGGGCTGCCTTGAGCCGATCTCGCTCTTGTTGTCTATGCTGGCGCTCTGCCTGGGCGTTGGCGACTGTCTTTGAAGCTCCCGAGGCCGAAGCCGACGAGCGCCCCGTGCCGGTGAAGGGATTGTTCGATTTGTTGCCACCGAGGTTGACGTTGCGCTTGCGCGAGCTCCCGGTGAAGTTGGGAAACATGGTTCAGGTCGAGTGGGGGGCGCGGGGTTGGCGTCGGGCTCGTCGGTGATGCGGATTCGGAGAGTGGGAGCTGGAGCTGGAGTTGGAGCCGGAGCTGGAGTTGGAGATGCCGGGCACTGCATCCACGACCAAAGACGTGGTCCGTCCCAGATGCGCACGGTACCGGAGTGCGAGTTCGAGGTCTGCGCCGAGGTCAACAGACAAAAGAATCCGCGGTCCGAGGGTGGTACAAGCTGGAGGCGATATTGCCGTCCCCGAGGTACCTCGCTCGTTGAGGTGCCGTCTGTTGGCGGCTAGAGTCCCAAGTGCCCGCCTCAACCTGGGCTACTTTTGTTTCTTGGGGCTCTTCCGGGTACTGAGTAGCTTGTTCTCGAGCAGCAATGCGATGTGCACCAGGCAGAGGGCGGCGGATAGAAGAGAGGATGGATGCAGGGCTTCGAGAACCTTCACCCGTCTTGGTAAGAAAGGTGTTGCGCTGAGACGCCAATGACTGACTGACTGCCTGGGGAAAATGACGAATGACATCAAGCTGCAAGCATCCAGAAGCACTCCTCGGCGGGGGTTCGGGACCTCTTGAACGACGGAAAGAATTTACAGATGAGAATATTCTATCGCCAAACCCTCAGAAGGTTCAAGCACGCAAGGATCGACTGGCATTCCCGTCATCCCCTCTCCTTCCCACGGAAAGAAGCAAGAGCAGAGCAAGAGCAAGCAAGCTTCAGAAGCCCCTCCATCTCTTTCGCACATGCCGCTTGCAAGGCCGGCAGCTCCCTGTCAGCTTGGCCACCGCCCCACTACCGATAGCGATAAGGTTGTGGCGGACAGAGGACCCTTGGGGGTAGCCCTCACCGCCCAACTCGACAGTTGCATAAAGAGCCTTCCTTGCCTTACCCAGGACCCCAGCTTTTGTTTTTTTTGGTAGCGCGATACATCGGAAACACAAGCCAAGCCCACATGAACAGTTCCTCAACACGGAACTGGAGCACTATGGTTGTGCCAACAGGGCCTTGCCAGGAAAGAATCGGTCGTCGCTTTCTGGGGGAGAGGTATCGAGCTAACACTGTACACATTAACCAGTATTGCCCGTATTTGACGTACTGGACTGTAAATATCATGCCATCTCCTTCCCATTGCTTCATTGCCACTGGAATAGGACGACCTATGCTAGGTATGCTTGAACCCAAACCCGAGAGTGAGCAAGCCCCTATACAGAGGCGGGCTTTCGTGACAATGTCCAGGGCTGTTGAAGCCCGTGCCAGTGTCTCCAACCGGCGCCTGCAGGGACCTCGGATCCGTACATTTGGCGACGACCTGAAAGACAAGTGCATCTTGGGAATCAACAGTAGCCCATGCCTGTATTTTGAGAACAATCGCTCCTGCACGATTGCAAAGAATCATTGATTGATCCGGCCTTTGGAGGGGAGGTCCAGTGCACCATGTGAAAGAATAAAGGCCGGCAGCAGCCACTCCTCCCACTGATAAGGATCATAAGGTTGACCTGCCCCACCCTGATTCCGGTAGCTGCATACATGCAGGAAAGTGCCAGGCACGAAAAAAATCTGACCCCTTCACTGCGCCCGCCATCGAGGTCTTGCCTTTTCCCTCCTCCTCTTTGAAGCCAAAACTTCGAAAACTCTTTATCCCCAAACCTTTCCCAAACCACCCAGAAAGGAGTCAGATTCCCGGCACCTATCGTGGCCTCATCTACTTCTTCTCTGATTCTCTAAACCCCCACAAAAAAAATTGAAAATCACTGAAAAAAAGACCACCCTCTTCACACTCTCCTCCACTTCTCTCTCTCTTCTCCCCGACCAAATCCCGCCTCCCCCAACAAACTCCTCCCCTCCCACTTCTCACCACACACGACCACCGACGCCTTTGTCACAGCACCAGACAGAAGACCTCCAGCAGTCTTCGTCTTTGACATCGCCCGGAGCTCGTTTGTCCGCCGTCCGCTCTTTCTTTGCGAGTCGGCCCTCCCCCGCTTCTCGCTATCCGCAGATTGATTCGGATTCGGTACGTTCTCACCCACAAAACATTTGCCTACCCCTCGCCGCAATTCCCTCCTCCCATCAAGCCCTGCCCCTCCCTCCCGCAATTGTCGCCGGGCAGCAAACTGACATTGATTCCTCCACTGCAGCACCCAGCTCGCATCATGGCTGCTCCCGTCTCCGCCGGCGCTGTCGACCAGCTTGCCGCTGACCTCGGCAACACCAGCCTCAACGGCGCCCCCGCCATCAACACCGACGTGGCTGGCAACTTCCAGGGCGATGAGCTCGACACTGCCGGCCCTACTCCCAGCTCGGCTGCCCCCCACCCCCAGGCGTCGGCGTCTCTGTACGTCGGCGAGCTCGACCCCTCCGTGACCGAGGCCATGCTCTTCGAGCTCTTCTCGCAGATTGGCTCCGTCGCCTCGATCCGTGTTTGCCGTGACGCCGTCACCCGTCGCTCGCTCGGCTACGCCTACGTCAACTACAACACCACGTCGGATGGCGAGAAGGCGCTCGAGGAGCTCAACTACACGCTCATCAAGGGCCGCCCTTGCCGCATCATGTGGTCCCAGCGCGACCCCGCCCTCCGCAAGACGGGCCAGGGCAACGTCTTCATCAAGAACCTCGACGTCGCCATTGACAACAAGGCTCTTCACGACACCTTTGCTGCTTTCGGTAACATTCTGAGCTGCAAGGTCGCCCAGGACGAGCACGGCAACTCCAAGGGCTACGGGTTCGTCCACTACGAGACCGATGAAGCGGCTTCGCAGGCCATCAAGCATGTCAACGGCATGCTTCTCAACGAGAAGAAGGTCTACGTTGGCCACCACATCCCCAAGAAGGATCGCCAGAGCAAGTTTGAGGAGATGAAGGCCAACTTCACCAACGTCTATGTCAAGAACATCAGCCCCGATGTTACCGATGACCAGTTCCGTGACCTGTTCACCAAGTTCGGCGACGTGACGTCGTCGTCCCTCGCCCGCGACAATGAGACGGGTAAGAGCCGTGGATTTGGCTTCGTCAACTTCACCACCCACGAGGCTGCTGCGGCGGCCGTGGACCAGCTCAACGGCAACGATTTCCATGGACAAGAGCTCTACGTCGGCCGCGCCCAGAAGAAGCACGAGCGCGAGGAGGAGCTTCGCAAGTCGTACGAGGCTGCTCGCCTTGAGAAGGCTAACAAATACCAAGGCGTCAATCTCTACATCAAGAACCTCGATGATGATGTCGACGACGACAAGCTCCGCCAGATGTTCTCCGAGTTCGGCCCCATTACTTCGGCCAAGGTCATGCGTGATAGCCTTGTCGAGGGTGGCGAGGAGGAGGCCAAGGAGAACAAGGACAAGGAGAACAAGAAGGAGGGCGAGGAGTCCGACGCCGAGAAGTCCGCCGACGCCGAGGGTGCCGAGAAGAAGTCGGACAAGAACAAGAAGCTGGGCAAGAGCAAGGGCTTCGGCTTCGTCTGCTTCAGCAACCCCGACGACGCCACCAAGGCCGTCGCCGAGATGAACCAGCGCATGATTAACAGCAAGCCGCTGTACGTTGCTCTCGCTCAGCGCAAGGATGTCCGCAAGAGCCAGCTCGAGGCCAGCATCCAGGCTCGCAACCAGCTCCGCATGCAGCAGGCCGCCGCCCAGGCCGGTCTCCCCCAGCAGTACATGCAGGCCCCGGTCTACTTTGCTCAAGGCCAGCCGGGCTTCATCCCTCCTGGAGGCCGCGGCATGCCCTTCCCCCAGGGCCAGATCCTCCCCGGTGTGCAAGGCGGTCGTCCCGGTCAGTTCCCCGGTTTCCCCGCCCAGCAGGGAGGTCGTGGTGGGATGCCGCCCCAGCAGATGCCACCCATGTACCCCATGGGCCAGTTCCCTCCCGGCGCCGGATATCCCCAGCCTAACAACCCCCAGTTCCTTGCGGCCATCCAGCAAGTGCAGCAGGCTGCGATCGGCGGCCGCGGTGGCCCCGCTGGCCGCGGGGGCATGCAGGGCATGCCGGGCCCTCAGGGCCTTCAGGGCGGACCGGCCCTTCCCGGATACCCCCCCAACGCCCGGCCCCAAAACGGCAATATGGGACGTGGCGGAGCCCCCCCGCGTGGCGGCAGCTTCGCGGGTGCTGGACGTGGCGGTGCCCCCGCTGGTGAGCTGAGCGCTAGCAGCCTTCTGCAATCCCAGCTTGCCACCACGACCAACGCTGCCCAGCAGAAGCAGATTCTCGGTGAGAATCTCTTCCCCAAGATCCAGGCCCTGCAGCCCGACCTCGCTGGCAAGATCACTGGTATGCTTCTGGAAATGGACAACCAGGAGCTTGTCAACCTGTAAGTTTCCCCACCACCCAGCTTTGACCTCGACATGACTAATCGCGCGCTGCAGCTTTGAGGACGACGAGGCCCTTCGCTCCAAGGTGACCGAGGCTATGCTCGTCTACGAGGAGTACATGAAGAGCCAGAAGGATTCCGAGGGCGAGAAGCCCAAGGAGGAGAAGGCTGAGGACAAGGCTTAGGACCCTCGCCTCTCGTTCTCCATCTCGGGCCGCTAGGAGTCTCCAGCCGGACGATCATTCCCTCGGTTCCGTGGTCGATATGGCAACAGGGTCTAGGAAAAGTTTTGATACCAGTCCTGCTTTCGGGGCATGATCTCTTCTAGTCGGCGCGCTGTGGGGAAGCAGCAGCCGGGTAGATTTGACAGTATTTCTTTTGGAGGGGTCGGGAATCTCTCTTTCACGACAATGACTTTACCTGGGAGCATTTTCGCTACGCCATCGATACGCCGTTCTTCAGGCATTGATAGTCGTGGCTTTGTTTGTTTTCTTGTCATGGGATCTGGTCCTTAGGTGGTCATCTGTGTGGACGGGGGCGGATATTTCGCAATTCGGCGGCGTTAATGGGTGCGGTTCTCAAGGTTGACAGTGTGCTGGCGAGCCGCTCGGGTCTTTTCAGGGGATGGCTCCACGACACAATACCCCGGTCATTCGATGGCCATCGTCACGATACGTCTAGCACAGGACCAGATAGACGTTATCCTAAAGTAGGAGCACTATCTAATAGATGGTTATGGTTCTCATGCCGTGTCCCGGTGATGTGGTTCAATGGTGGGAGTGACGCGGGGAGACCCTTGCAGATGACTGCATCATGTCTTGCGGCATGATGTCTTGCGACATGAGCTGCGCTGTCAACGACGCAGGATGGGTGGCACGGCAGCTTGTCCTTGTTGAAATGCCCGAAATCTCCTGTGGCCGTTGCCAGGCAGTGGGTGCTGTCGATGGTTACCTTGAGATGAACGGCGTCGACGTGGGCTGCGGTTTACTCTTTCCCCACCACGGCCTCTTGAACTCGGTCACGAGGGGGCATTGCACGAGGCAGACAGTGAAGTGGGCATGGCAGGTGAAGTGGGAATGCGAAGTTGGCTGCGCTGTTCAAGATTAAGGGTCCGCAGTGTTCTCGCTGGCTGAACGACCAGGGATTGTTTGCAGTATTCCATGCTTGAGTATAAACCGGAGGGTGGGCGGATGTCATGTTTGTAAAGGTTCTTGATTTCCAGTTTCTTCCTTGGAGATGATCCACGGAACAGGTGAGGTTCCCGTGTGTAGGCAGGCAGTGAGTGTATGGTGTTATAGCTCCCCCCATCTTTCTCCAACTGAACATAGGACAGGTAGCCTGGACAGGGACAGGGATACGTCATAGCATCCCACTACGACAAGAAGAAAAAGGTTCATATAAACGGCGAGAGAAAAGGATGCTCGCTGGTATCATCATCTTCTACCTGCTATAAAATTACCCTCTGCCTTCATGCATCATGGCCTGCCTACCCGTAGAAAAGAAAAGAAAAACAAATACAATGGATATACGCCGCCGCCGCCGCCCCGTCCCCTTCCCTTTTGACTCCTCGCCAACGACAACAAACAACGCCCAAAGCATAACCCACGCCAAAACTGCTCGACAAATGCTGCTGCTGGTGGTGCTGTTGCTGAGTAAGACTACTCAGCCCCTATTCGTGGTACGTATGATCCGAACTCTGACGGAGCATTATAGGCAGTATGACCCCTCTTCCCCCCCCGAACCCCCGGCCATCAATCCAACTCTGGATTCTCCAGCGCCTCCTCCACAAACGCCGCCCCGCCCCGATCCTCCGGCCGTTCTAACCTCGCCGCCGGCGGTGAGGGTGGTGATGGCTGGGCCCCCGAGTCGCCAACGGCCGACAGCCCATCGTCGCTCGCCACCTCGCTGTCGGGCGGCGTCTGCAGCCCCGTGCGCGCGAGGTTCCGCCGCAGCATGGCCGTCTCGACGGTGATCCCCGGCCCGAAAGCGGCGGCGATGACGCGGTCGCGCGGCCCGCGGCCGTCGGGCGCGAGGCCGTCCATGTCCTTGTGGCGCAGGCGGTTGAGCACGCTGAGGACCGTGGCCGAGCTGCTGTTGCCGTGGCGGACGTACGTGTCGTACGAGGCGCGCATGTGCTCGGGGGTGATGGAGAGGGCCTTTTCGGCGCCCGTGAGGATGGTGGCGCCGCCGGGGTGGAGGGCCCAGTCGTAGTCGGCGGGGGAGGCGTAGGCCGGCGGGGGAGGGGTCGGGAGCGAGGCGAGCAGGGCGGCGTAGGCGGGTTGGAGGACCGCCTGGGTGAGGACGGGAACGCGGGGCGTCAGGATGACTTTCCAGCCCGAGGGGTCGGCGTCGAAGCCGAGGTCGGACTCGGTGTCGGGGATGGTCTGGTGCTGCCAGCCGAGGAGGGAGTAGACGGGGGAGGGGGTTGGGTCGCCGAGGCTGTTGGAGAGGACGACGGCGCTGGCGCAGTCGCTGAAGAGGGCCGCGCCGATGCGGGTCTGCTGGGTGGCGTGGATGCTGTCGAGCTCGCTGCGCACCAGTGTCGTGCTGATCTCGAGCGCGACGACGAGGATGCGCGCGGGCAGGCCGCGCATCGAGTGGCCGAGGCAGAGGTTGGCTGCCGTGCGGAGGGCAGCGAGGCCACCGCTGCAGCCGACGCCGTGCAAAAGGACCTTTTCGAGCGAGGAAGAGAGGCCGAGGTCGCGGGCAACGAAGTGGTCGAAGCCGGGGTTGGCTGAGTTGGTACATGTCGTCGAGACCATGTGGGTGATTTGGGAGGGGGCGAGGTGGGCCTCGTCAAGGGCTTGTCGGGCGGCCGAGACGGCGAGGGGCACGCCGTCCGAGATGAAGACCTTGTGGAGCTCGGCGATGGTCGGCGCCGTTGGGCCGTTGACGACCGGGTGATCGATGTTTCCTATCGAGGAACGGGTGTCGATGCCTGTGAAGCGGTTGATGGAGAGCACCTTTTGCATGCTGAGAGGAGGGGACTTGTTAGCCGGCGGCCATGTTTGGTGAGGAGGGGACAGAGCGGGGGGATATGTGTGTCTTACGCCGGCGTGTCTGGGTAAAACCTCTTGCTGAGGATCTCGAGTCGCTTCGACGTGATGGTATGGGGCGGGTATTGCGTCCCGAGCCCTATGATGGAGAGACCCAGCTCTCCAGGCGCAGCAGTCTCGGCCATGGTTCGGTGGTCGCGAGGGAGGCGGAGGGGGGTTCGTGACGGGTCAATTGGCGGAGGAGGGGTTCTTGGAACTTGTTTCCGTCTACCAATATCTGTGGTGGAAGGGCTTGACTCGAGGACAAAGGTCGAGATTAGGTGGAAGAAGTCGGGGAGCTCGATCTGGCTGGGGGTAGCGTGTTTGAGGGTTCCGAGGCGCGAGAAAGAGGCAATCGGGTGGCGGTGGGTGCCGAGGGAGGTTGTGTATGTGGTGGCGGAAGGATGGTGTCGAAATAAGATTATTGGAGGAGTTTCCGCTGTCCTCATGCCGTCTGCTGGTCTCTGCCGTGGGCGATCCCGAGAAAAAAGTGTTGGGAAGATGGGAGGGGGCAAACCAGACGCACAGCGTTCCAAGGTTTGGTGTTTGGTGGTTAGGATGGCGGTTAGATAGCGGGGCAGCAGTTCCAGGTTCACACCGCGCTCGGCGACGTTTCAGGGACGGATACCGGGCCAAAATCAGCTGAGAAGCTGGAGCTAGGCCGTCTTCTGTAGGTGATGGCGCTGCAGCATTCTACGTCTGTCTTTTCTCCTGTCCGATAAGGTATGGGCGGGGGGAGGTAGCCAGCCACGCCGTGGCAGCCCCGGATGCGTCCAAGACCTGCCGCCACCGGCAGCATGTATATTTTACATGGTCACATATCGACAGATCCCAATTGAAAAGGGTCTGTTCTGTCCTGGCTCGCCATTGCCCGAGCAGCTAGCTGCCCTCCATTCTCGTCATCGTTGTCGTCGTCGCTCGCAAAGCTTGGAACGCCAAGGATCGAGCTTCGAGTTTCGTCCTCGGATGGAGCAATCCGTGGGGCGCTTGGCAGTGAGACGGGCGGGACTCGGGAAGCGGGTGCGATGACCTCCAGGCTTCAGGCTTCTTCCCCTCCAAAGCCCCGCTCCCAGCGCGTCATGGCCTTGAATTGGGCCAGGCACACGACCAATCCGACGACTCGATGGCGCCTCAGCTGCCCGAGCTGTTCCTGATGCAGGGGCGGGTGTGCTAAACGATAGGCCCGCCTTTCGCAACGACGGTGGCTCGGTGGGCACCCGCCACGTTCTTGACATCATCTGTGTCTGCAAGACTCTGCCCGTTTGCAGGTCCATGATGCGTTGATTCTGTTGGCGATGGCTGGCATCATGGGATTTCTCGCGTATCGGCGCAGGATCTCGCCGAGCCGCTTCGAAACTTGAGCAAGAATAACCGAGGTAGAGCGAAAACTTGAGAGAACTTGTTCATCCAAAAGTTCCATATCGTCGGCGTGTTTTCCCCATTCTGCTGTCTTTGCGAGGGCTCTCTTGAAGTATCCCGGTTCGGCGGTGGCTTTCGCTGCAGGTTGTTATCTTCTGTCCTGACACGGACCGTGTCCTGTCAACCCTGAATCTTGATCTTGACCTTGAGATATCATGTGCCGGGGTGCCGGGGTACCGGGAGCCGGGAGCCGGGACGAGCGGGGCCAAGGAACGAGGCTTATGGGCCAGGTCGGGTTCCCCGGATCCGTACCGCCCCACATCTCCGATGATCCGGTGTCCCGGACATGCTGGCCTGTCAGATGTCTGAAGGCCGCCGTGAGACAAAACTCAGTGCCAAAGTCCGACGGGCTTCAACTAAACAGAATACATTATTCCGTACATGGCTCTAGATACAAACAGCCAACAGGATCCACACCTTACACCCGCCTGCAATCAGAAAAGAATCCAAGACCCAATGTCGCTTGTCGCTGGAAAGGAAAACGATCCAGTACAAGCAGCATGGAGCAAGGACAAGGTATCAAACCAAGCAACGCATCTCTCATCCCTCCTCTTCACCTATCCGTCGACTCATGCCGTCTTCTTCCACTGGGTATAGATTCCGATCGCGCTGCTCAGCGTGCCCGCGAGGCCGACCAAGCCATCGTCCAGCGCGACCCACGCCAGCGCCGACGTGGGCACCGTCAGATCGCAGAGATCCGACGTCAGCTGCAGCCGGCTGGCCGCGCGCTCCCTATCACCACCACGTTAGCATCAAATCCGCTCATATCACAACCGGAAAAGGGGCAACTCACATGGCAATCCTCTTGCCCTCCACGACGCCCTCGCCCTCCTTCTTATCCACCTTGGCCTCCCTCTCCCTCAGCCTCCACAGCGTATACGTCTGCGCCACGATCGAGCACATGATGCCGACCGCCCAGAACCGGAACGCCTCGGTCTGGAACTTCTTGGCCGACTTGGTCTTGCGCACGCCCGTCGCGTCCAGCAGCGTCAGCAGGTCCATCGACAGGTACCCGGCGTACCCGAGCTGGCGGCCGACGGCGGCGTAGCGCAGCACGGGGTCCATGGTCTTGGCGTCGGCCGCCACCGCCGCCGCCTTCAAGTGCTCGACGTTCTTGCCGGCGCGCAGCACCTTGCGCACGAGGCCGAACTGCTTCTTGAGCGTCTCCCACGGCGCCACCGCCGTCTGCGGCTGGTTCGTCCGCAGCAGGTACCACGCGTAGAAGCGCGCAAAGTACTGCACCAGGCGCAGCAGCTTGTCGCGCCCGACTGTCGTGGCGACGAACTTGAGGTAGTGCGCGACCGCGGGGTGGTAGACGAGAGCGTCGGCGACCATGGTGGCGGTTGTTTTTCTGTTCTCGTGGGGGGTGTTGTGTGTTTCTTATGTCGTGATGTTTAGGTGGTATGGGGCGTTACATATGTGTCGCGCAAGTCGTTGTCGGGGATGACCGGATCGGATCGGGGGACGCGGATGCACGTGTTTGTCGTCGTGAGGATGGATCGATCAATGTCCAAGTGTCGAGATTTGAGGGGTTCGTAGGCTCCGATTGACTAGGAAAAGAGTTGGCGTCAGGGGATCGCGTGGTTTGTCGAAGAGAGTCGTCGGGTCAAAGAAAAGGAAGGAGGCCAAAAGGGATGGGCTCGGCTCAGCTGGCACATGCCGAGGTCTCTTTGGTCTGCGACGGCCCCAGTCTGGGGTTTTTAAATGATTGCGGGGCCATCCCTGCTCGGCTGAGGTCACCCGGTCCAAAGGATGCGAGAGGGTTAGGGTTGACTGTTGGCGATGCCTCGGCGACTCGGTGATGGCAAGCGATGTGAAACAACGAGGTGGAAACTCGGGGCGAGTTTTGATCTGTATTGTTGTGGTCTGTAAATTGATTGAGGGTGATGGCATATGCCAATTCATGCAACGCTAGAGATAACAATAACATGGTGCCAGATGGATATCCATCAACACCAGACTGCACTTGTCACATGCTACAACTTGGGCGCGGGAGCGAAGAGCGCAAGTCTCTCTCTCAGCGTCTCCTCGGCCTCCTTCTCGATGCGCTTGACGAGCTCGTCGCACGTGGGAATGTCGTGGATGAGGCCGATGACCTGGCCGGCGGTCCAAACGCCGTACTCGGGATCTCCGTTCAAAAAGACCTCGCGGCCCCGCTTGCCATTAACAAACGGCGCAATCTCGGAAAATTCGCCCGTCTTGCTCTCCTGCTCGACCTTGAGCGCCTGCTCAGTGACTTTGTTCTTGTACAGGCGTGTGGTGTTGCGCCAGCGTCGAAGCACCAACGCCGTGTCCGTCTCTTCGGCGCGCACAATCTCCTCCTTGATCTTGTGGTGAACGGGGCTCTCGACGGTGCAGAGGAAGCGGGTTCCCATATTGATGCCGCAGGCACCGAGCGCGAGGGCAGCCGCGAGCCCCTGGCCGTCCGCGAAGCCACCCGACGCAATGAACGGCACCTTGAGGGTCTGGCGAGCCTTGCTCAGGAGGATAAAGTTGGTGATGTCCGACTCGCCGACGTGACTGTCGATATCATGTTAGAGCAGAGCAAGATACACAAGCAAGGCGCAGACGTACCCAGCACACTCGAACCCGTCGATGCTCAGAAAGTCGACGCCGAGCTTGATGGCCGACTGCGCATGACGGATGGTGGTGCACTTGTGCAGGACGATGCACCCGGCCTTCTTGAGCTTGGAGATGACCGGGCCTGGCGAATTGCCGGCCGTCTCGACAATCTTGACGCCCTCGTCAATCACCACCTGGGCGTAGGCATCGTAGTTGGGAGGAACCAGAGCAGGGAGAAGTGTAATGTTCACGCCGAATGGGCGAGACGTCATCTTTCTGCATTTTCGGATCTCCTGGCGCAGGCCTTCGGGCTCGGGCCAGATCAGGGCGGTGATGATGCCCAAACCGCCGGCATTGGACACAGCGCTCGCCATTTCGGCGTAGCCAACATGCTACCGAGAAGACGCCACGTTAGCTGCGGCCCCTGAGTTCCTGACCGGTCCGCCACCCGCAATGGCGGCGGGCGCATCCGGCTCGGTGGAGGCCCGACTTACTTGCATGCCACCCTGAACCACGGGGACTTTAGGTCGCAAGAGATACCCCGTATCAGCCCAACCAGGTCTCCAGCACAGCTAATTCGGCCGGGAACGAGGGGGGCCCTACCTTGGATGCCGAGTCGGCGCGTCAGCTCCGTGTTGAAAGGCATGGCGACGGCGACGGCGACGGCGACGGCGAGGCGGACAGGAAGGGGTCGGGATGCGGAAGTGCGCTGGCAGCGATGGGATGCGCCGACGAATGAAACCCGCGGCTAAAAACAGAAATCTGCTGAGATATGCAAGCAACAGATCAGATCTGGTCCGGTCCCTGACTTTCGACAGGACAAGCGACAGAGATGGGAGATGTGTATGGGTTGTTGACAAAGGGAGTCGTGAACCCGAGGGCTGTCCCCATTTAGGGGATGTTTGGTCGACGGCCAAGCACCACTGCACCAGTCAGGTGGTGTCCCGGCCCCCGGATCCCCTCGAAACGAGGGTCTGGAGCCGAGGCACACAGGAACAAGACAGGGATGAGGGCCGAGATGGAAAACGACCTCTTCCCTCATGGCGAGGCGGGGGTGCTTTGCATCCTCGGCAGCCAATTCCCATGATTGCACTCGATCGGGTCGTATCCCGTCGTCGGTCGAATCTCGACCTTGAAAGAGGTCCTCTGTGTCTGAAATGCTGTTGGATCGTCGCAAAATCGGCCTGCATTTTCACGTGTCAACGCAGGCACGCAGCAGGCGGCCAGAGATCTGGTTCGGGCGCAGTTGCAGCGCAACATCCCCCATGACGTAAGGACCTCGTCAGCTGACCGCTCACCAATGCCAGGCCACTGGGCCACAGTGTGGTTCAGCGCTGAATGCACCGGGCAGAGGTGCAGCTGGAGGTGGCGAGTGCAGGGCAGCCACAGCGCCCGCGCCCCAAAGCCATTCGCTCCACGAGACGGGACGATCGAGCCAAGTCAAAACATTTCATGATTCTCACATCGATCCGATCGCGTGGGCGACCATACACTTCCCATCTCTTCGCCTGGCGTTTGAAGTTTGAGGCTCTGCTTCCTGCAACTTCACGAGACCCGATCTCACTCGTCAATTGATAAATTTTCCTAGTGGCCTCTTTGCTTCAGGTCGCACCACCAACAAACAGCCCTGAGATGAGGTGGGAGCTGAACCGACGACGTCCCACCACACCTCTTCCCCAACATGGAGGCAGATTCCAAACACACCCGGACTCCGGACCGTCGATATTTTTTTCCCTCTCTGGCCACGATTCCATCTTCTTTCTTCTGTCTTCCAATGCCCTCGCAGCTCCTTATCAGCGTTGCAGTGAGGCGGAAATGCGCAGCTTGGGCTCCGGAGTTTGGACTTTGAGGTTTGCAGGTCTGTGACCCCCACCACCCCCTGGGCGCCACCATCGCGAACTGCCGAGCGTGCGGATACCGCCGTCGATCTCCCGCTCACTGTTTGGTTGTTTCACCAGCAGAACAGCCCGGTCCCTTTCACGCCTTTCCAACACCTCACGACGGAACAACCTCGCATCTATTTTTTTCACCACGTTCTGCCGCCGACAAGGTAGAAGCTTTTCTCGGAGCTCTAGCTATTTACCAACGCAGATCCCCTCAATGCCCTAAGCAACGGCCCGGATGGAAACGTTGAAAACCCCGGCCGCAAGTCCAAGTCAGCTTCCGATCGCCGGGTAGCCGCCAAGCCCAACGTCAGGAACCTGAATCCAACATCATACGGCAATCCTCGTCGTTCCGACATGAGAGGCCGGCTCACAGCAGCCTGTTCGAGTGCCCGGAAAGGCCAAATCTGCCTAGGTTCACCTGCATGTCCCCGCCTGCTACCATGGAAGAATCGTACACACCGGTCCGAATGTGTTGATGCATCGGCGCCCAACAACACGACCAACAGGTGCCAAGTGATCAACACCGAGGAGCAAAGATATCACTAGCCATGACGAGCTCTGTCGACAATGTTTTGTCTCAGTTGTTGTCGGGGAGACTTCGAGAGGTCCGTCACCTTTCATATTCGAAACCCTCCATGTCGGACTTACACAGTCGCACTGGCTCCACGTTTAGGTGTCGCCTAGAGTTGATCTTTCAGCCAACGTCAGGGGAGACGAAGCACGCGTCCTGTCCGGGTACTTGCAGCTGTCATTCTTCATGAAACACTGGAGTTGTATCGATTGTGTCACCCCCGTGGAAATCTCAAGTCTAGGGTTCCCGTCTTGGTCACTATCGGCATCGGTACCTTGCGCCAGACCTCGGTTTGATGCCCAGCCCTCATCAATTCAAGGCCGTCACCAACTCCCCACGAACATGAACCATATCAACAAATTCGTCGCCATTGGTCCGGCGACGTCGACCATCCTGTCAGGGTCGTCCGCTGCTCTGGCAGCGAGGCCTCCGATGCACCTCCCTGCTGTCGCCTCTCTTGAGGTGGAATCCCCCCCCTCAGACGTCTCACGGTTATAATCACACATCATGTCCAGCCTCCCGACCTATGGCACACGGACGTGTGTGACCTCCCCGCCGATCAGCCGATTTCCGCACCGCACTCTGTCCCACCCTTCCAGTGTTTCTCCTCCAGAGGCCAGAAGGAACTCCGTGGTTCCGACAACAACGCCACCCCACGGTCCGCGACTCTTGTTGGCGCTCTCGGCAGGGCTGAGGAGCATTCGCTCCCAGCTTCCGTCGTCAGTCGTTTCGTGTCACACAGCATCACCAGATCCAGGTCCCGATTCAACATGGAAATCGGTGCAGCCAGTACCATCAGTGCAGCCCCTGCCAATGGTCAACAATCTGTCCCAGAAATCGGATCCATACTCCCTCGGAGTCGTTGTGATGCGACCGAAAACTGGAATATTCCAAGACTCTCCCGCTGTCCCCTCCGATATGTCGAACTACCTCTTGTCAGGCACAACAGGTACCTTTGCCAAGGATACTCAAATGCTGCCTGTCACCAAAAAGGATTACAGAACACAGTATGCCCATCCATCCTCCCCGTTCAGAGCCTACCCCGCCGAACCCGTCGTTCCAGTCCTCTTGTAACGGGAGATGGGAAGAACTGCAACCCAATGCGGGTCGTCGTCTCTCTTCCTTCGGCCCAATTGAGCGGCCAGCTGGGACATCCAGTTGGCCAAGCTGATCTTCACATGCTGTGATGTCCTTGGAGGGGCAGCCCCTCGGAGCCTAACCGATCAAGAAAGCCAGGACGACGATTGCCATGGTGCCGACTTTGTTCCTACTTGTCAAGAGCGTCCGGCAGAAAATAGTGCGACAAGATTATGCTAGCCGGTTCTCCGCGGCTCCCAGATTATCTGTACCACGCGGGCGAGGGAGGTGTACCTTGATGGCACCGATTGTCCAGCTACGAGCTGGTTGTACGTGGCCCGGTTTCCCGGATCCTGATCGGAAGCAACCCGACTAGATGCAAGAATGCGCGCACTGGAGCCCAAGTCTGGCGAATCTCGGGACCTGGCAACATCATCGACGCCACCCCGCCGCCTTCGATCGATGCCATTGAGGTTGACGAAACACAGAAAACGCCGCCATCGAAGTCCCTCGTGGAGGATCAAAATGTCGACTCGAATTATCTCACAAGAGACCCCAATTGACACTTGGTAATGACTGACGTACGGAGGAAGTACAGGACAAGTCTTGCCCTCGATATCAAGCGCCCCTCTTCTCTTCTCCAGCTTCAGACCCCCCACCGATGGGGGCTAGCGCCCAGCCCAGGGACTTGGACTATTTTTGACTCGGCCTATCTTTACCACTGACATTGACAACTCATCAAGGCCAGACTCATGGGTCCTCTGCATCCAGGCCCCATTGCATTTCTGCCCAGTTCGTCAGATCGTCTGCAGAGCAAACCACGACTCAATCGCATGGCGGACCACATGGGGATACTAAAGATTCAACAGTGCGATGGGAGCAGTTCCACATTCCCGCGCCCAGCCCACGGGAGTACACAAACTGCCCGATTTATACAATCATCCAAGGGCTTTTAAGCCTCCTGCCCCCTTCGGACCTTTTTGCGCCATGCCGAGTGGCAGGCTCGGCAGGGAAGCTTTTCCCGAACCCCGTGACTTTGTGACAGGGGCCCCTGAATTATTTCTTTTGGCCTTGCCCTTCGCCCTTCAAACTTCAAGCTCGCTTTTCTGCATTTTGCATCCCCACACCTCTTTGCACATATTCGCACACCACTCTGCCGGGTCACCTCGGCATGGACTTACACACTACTGTACGGCAGCGCCACGTCTACTGTCTGCTCTCATGTACGGATATGCGTGTACATTACCACCAATACACACGCACAGCCGGAGCCAGCCGTGTTTTACCTCTGGGTCGTGTCATGGCTCTCTCAATTCCAATGGATCTCATCCCTAGTGCCACCGCCTTCTCCTGTGCCCACCGGGTACCTAGGCAGAGGTGACTTGGCAGACGGGGGACGAAAGAACAGGTACCAGGAAGAAGCTGAAAAAGAAAAAGAACGCGAGAAGGAAAAAAGCAACGAAAGAGGAGGTTTCTGGTTGCGAGCCCCCAAGACATGGTCTGTTCTTCGACCAGGGAGCCAATGCCCAAGCCCGGGACTTGGACTCTGAAATAAACATCATCCACTCCCATCCTTTTCTCCCCTCTCAACCTCTCATTCAACAGGACTTGCGGCTCCCGGACATTCTTGCAGCTCCAAAGTCAAGGGAAGAGGTACACACATCGGTCCTTTGCCTCACCAAGATGCAACCTGCCGGTCCTCCTTGCCAGTAATCTCCCTCCCGCTGCAACTTCGCGACAAACAAGAGTACCTACGGCCACCCGTCAGTGAAGATATTAAAGAGAAGCCAACGGAAGAGAATAGCATCTACCTTTGTCGGTCTTCAAATCGCTTCCGAACACATAGCCAATTTTGCCCCTGACCCGAAGGTCTCAAGTGACGGCATCTCGTTCGTCAGAACCACCTCTAGTGATCATCACATCGAAGCTATAAAGGAGACAGAAGGAACCGACTTCCTCTCTCAAGCCTCTCCATCTTCATCGACTCAGCACTTCCCTCGCTACCAAGTAGCCGCATAGTCTCTCTCACTGCTTCTCTCGAACCCCCATCGCCCCATCGCTCGCCGCACAATCGACCATCCTCTGTTCCTCATCTCCGGCTACACAACCCAGCCGAGCCTCACTCAACCAAACTCAAACTTTGGCCAAAAGGTGTGACGAGATGGCGTACAAGAGCTCCTCCTCCGGTGTCAAGGCGTCTCCGACGTCCGGTCCTTGGCAGGATAGACTGAACGGTGAGTTCTACAAGCAAACCGAAGCACATATCAGAATGATGTCCCGAGACGATATGTTGCTTCCCCCCATTGCACCCCACCCGGACATGCTGACACAGATGATCACTACAGAAGCGTGCTACGAATATCAATGTGCCGCCCCTGTCTACCAGGTCGTCTCAGACCGACGAGGTGAGCAACCCCCCCCCCTTTCAAACCAGCCCAATAGCTTTAAAGCTCCTGCTCCTTCTCTGGCCTCCCCGCTCTACTTGAGTCCTTCTTGCCCGACACGCACAATTCAGCCTCAGAAGATCTTACTCTCACTCCCCATCACATTGCGCTAACCAACATATTACCCCAACCCAGGCGGCCGCACTGCCTGGTCCAGCAGGGTCACTGTTGGCGGCAAGACTCATTCGGCTCGATTCTGGTATGATGGCAAGAATCTCAACAACGCAAAAGAGGATGCCGCCGAGGTCGCCTTGACCTACATCAACGGCGGAAGCCCAACCTCGCCCTCGACCAGCCGTGGAGGGTGGTAGTTTCGCTCCCGAGCAGCGTCTGTGTCGACTTTCTGGGATTTGGGTCGATGTCATCGCCCTGTAGAGCAGTCTCTGGATCTGGATGGAAGCTTGAGGAGTCCTTTCCCTGGACACCAACGAGTCCTTCCGCCCAGTTTACAAGACCCGCCCGCCAACGTGATGGCAAACGACCTCGAATCCATCGACAATGACGCCTCTTGGGATGCGGAACCCCCGCCTCTCTCGAAATTTTCGACATCCTGCCGGGCCATCGACCCGGCATCAGTATTATTATTCCTCGCCCCCCCTTCACTCGCCTTGCCTTCGACTTTCCCCTCCCCAGCACCACGCAGGATCCCTTGTTTGTACGAATAACGACAACCCGCCCCCTACCCGCCATCCTTCCGCCTCCCCCCCCTCGATCACGCACCAAACCACTACCCCGACGACACCCGCTGCCATCGAATCCTCCCCTCCCCTCTTTGACTTCTCTCGAGACCGTTACGTTTGAGTCGGAAATTCAATTTCTGAGTCCGTTACCCCGCGGGAAGGCAGAGGATTGGAAGGAACGCATGGAGGGCCGTGGTGTCTTCACCCGGGAAATGGTTCCAGGGGCTGCTGGTTGTGAGGGGGCATGGGGACGGCGGTCAATCGGGCATGGGGGCTCGCGGTAGCGGGCATTTGTAAACTGTGGCATTTTCCCTGGCGCATCGGCATGGTGGAAAATGGCAGGCAAGGCATGAGTGCTCTTCTTTTTCTTGGTGGGAAATGGTTCGGTAATTCTCTTGGACTGGGAGCTTCTTATTCTTGGTGGTGGTGGTTTAGGTACCTTGTTTTTCCTTGTCATGACATGCATTTTCTTGGGGCCTTGCTACGTTACGGTATACCCCCCCTTTCTTCTTCGCTGGACAAACTTTTTTGGTGGGAGGACGGAATTTGGCTTTGAGGTCGGGTTTCGGTCGGGTCTGGCTGGCTGGCAACCTTGTTTCGGCTTCGGTTCATCATCATTCCACATGGCATGGCAAATGGATCGCACACACTCGGGGAGCCTGGGTTTAGATTGTTTTTTTGGGGGACATCGGGTACGAGACCAGTTTGGCTATCTTCTTTCTATTTTTGGTTTGGAAACGGATTTCTTTTTCTTTGGGAGGATGGACATGGGACAGAGAGGCCTACAATGTGCCGGGAGAATGTGATACGGAAAAGATGGATGGGATAGGCACAGGGAAAGATTGTGAGATGGATAGAATAGAGAAATTCCAGGTTGTTTTTTTGCACATTCTCTGCTTACACGTGAATCCATTGGCTGTTTTACCTCCCATGGGCGGAGAGCATAAGCCCAAATGTCTGATCTCTGGGACTCCATATATGGAAAGCCGGCTTTGGCTAGACTCTCCAACAAACAAACAAGGACTGAGTGCATCCCGGTATGCACATTGACCCCGGGCTGTAAGATGGAACATCGGTAGAGTTAGTACTGCACATACATCACCCACACAATGGGGGAGTATTCGGGAGGCGACCACGCATACGCAGCATGCCCCGAAGGTTCCAGACCGATGGCTTTCTGCCTTTTCCAACGCGGGGGAGGGGGGAGCAACAGGACCCCGGGATGCAAGCATGCCGGAGGAAGTGCGGTATTTCTCGAGGCGTCTTGTGGTCTTGAAAAGTCGTCGTCGGCAACCGCTCCCGTGACCATGCCACGGCATCGGATGTGGACGTCTCCCATGTATGCATAGAAGAAGAAGAAGAAACCACGCATGCTGCTGCCGGCCGGGGGGGCGGGGGGGCAGGGTAAGGTATCCTTTCCTGGTGCTGGTGGGATGGGGGTGGATGAGAAGCTGAGCTGCATGTCTACCGCCTCTTGGGTTGATGGTGCTGCTGCTGCTGCTGGCTGGTCGATCCATGCATGCGTGAGTTTAGCAGGGAGCGGTCAGAGAAGGGGGGTGTATCTTGGATGGTTGCCATCCAGCTCACGAGATACAGCTGCTTTTATTGTTTTTCCTGGATGAGGATGTCCCTGTCCAATGTGTAGAATTTAGCCCCTTCTCCCCCCTTCTATATGTCCTCTGGCACCGCAGGTGTCAGGGGGCCCTGGTATAGGCGTGCCTGCACTGTAGTTATAGCTTCTCCCCCCTTCTAGAATTCATCGACGAGCGGAAAAGAAGGACAAAAGTGTCGGAAAGGGGACGGGGTGAGATCAGGCAAGCTAGAGCTTGCATGGCACGGATGGTACAGACCAACGGTGGCACATCCGTTGGATCTGCTGCGGCTGCTGAGTTGTCTCGACGTTGTGCAGCAGCAGGGGAGGGAGGGGGGTGAGGGGAGGAGGAGCGGTGACGGGATCGCATTGTTGCACTGCCTTGGTACGCGGGATATATGAAGTTAACCGAGGTCGCTCCGCGTTGGTTTGTGGGGGACGCCGGCAGGGAGGGGAGGTCAGGTGGTGTGTAGAGGTGGAAGGTGTGTTTGGTGGTTTGCAGTGACGAGGTGAGGAAGATTGGTCGGGGTTGAGTGGGGGTGCACAAGGACATTGGGGGCCATCCTTACGTGGGGGGCAAGAGGGGATGGAGAAGTGGCCCGTGCACACTGCCTGCCGAGCCAAGCTCCAACGGGGAATCCTCGGAACGGACCCCCCTGCTCCAATTTTTTTGAGACGATCCAGCGCGCAACGGCAGGAGTTGGGAACCTCGCTGCTCCGAGGGCGAGCACACATCCAGTCACGTCAACACCCTCGCGATGCCACCAAGGTTAAACATTTGGTCCGCCCGCCGGGCTCTTCCGGTGCGGTCGAGGCCACTGGCCCAATGGCCGCCACAGCCCTGCGTCGCGGCCGCACAGGCACGGCCCTTCTCCGATAACCTCCAGAACACCACCCCCTCCGACCCCGACGAGTCCCCCTCCCACCCCGCCCTGGCCAGGTTCGGCCAGACACAAGCCATCAAGATTTCCGACAATGAGAAGGCCCTGGAGCGACTGCGCCAGGCGTCGTACGGCCTGAACCCCTACGACCCGGCCGTCGAGGGCCACAAGTACGGCATGCCCGAGATCGGGCCCCACATGAACCACAAGGACCGCTACGGCACAGTAGTCTCGCAGGTCACCAAGATGCTGATGAGGGATGGGAAGCTGGCCAAGGCGCAACGCGTATGTCTCCCCCCCATGGCTCACATGACCGGAGCACCGTCTTTGATGCGCAGCACGCTGACGACTGACCCCGGCAACAGGACATGGCCATCATCCTGAACCACCTCCGATCATCGCCACCCCCCAAGATCAAGGCGCAGCGCCCCCTCATCCCGGGCTCGCCGGAGCCAGAGCAGCTCCCCCTCGACCCGGCCGTCTACCTCGAGGTCGCCATTGACTCGGTCGCGCCGCTGATCAGGATACGAGGCTTTAGGAACTTGGGCGGCGGTGGTCGCTCGCTCGAAGTGCCGGTGCCCATACCGGTGCGGAAGCGCAGGCGGGCGGCGATTGGGTGGATTTTGGACGCGGTCGACAGGAGGGCGTCCAACATCGATTTCACGCCTCCCCCATTTCCGGTCCGCGTGGCCGAGGAGATAATCGCTGTCGTCGAGGGCCGGTCGTCAGTGTGGGAGAAGCGGATGCAACTTCACAAGCTGGCAACGGCGACCAGAGCCAACCTGAACAGCTTCAAGTTGAAAAACTTCACCATTGCCTAAGGCAAGTGTGTGGGCTGGGGTCAGGGATGCTCAGTGTACACTATCTTGTCTGAATAGATGGTTACGGGTCCTGCTGAGGGTCTTTTGGAGTCACTTGCTGGTGTTATGTGGTGGTTGAGAGTTGCAGGAGTTGCAATTCAGGTGCTGGACGTCGAGGTGCATGCATGATGACATGACAGCAAACATGGAAGGGTGAGCCACTGTAAATGGACACTGGTGATGGTAGGGATCTATTGTTACTGTGAGTACAACTGTATAATGAAGTGGCTTTGAGGCTCATTCAGTCAAGGTGCAAAGAGATGATATGGAGTGGCTGTCGTGGCCAAGGCATGTCGTCACAACGACGGAACCAGAAGGCGCCGCAGCAGTGCAATGCAAACTTCAGAAAGGCACTCGGTTGCTGTGTGGGGATGAGAGACGCCGAGACTGCTGCGCCCCCAAACTCCAAACCTCCCAAGAACTCCATCACATTCGACAACAACTCCCCGCACGTCATACATTTTGCCATTTGCTGCTTCGGCGTTGCAGCCCGAGCACATGCGACAATCCACGGCTTGGCCGACAGACACCAAACGACAGGCAGACGATATTCACAGTAAATCGAAATCTTTTCATCTTTAAAACCACGGCACCATAAAGCGATTCAATCAGCCTTTCATCAATCGGTCCTGTACTTAGCAGACTCGCAGCCAACAACGGTGTCAATCATCGCCAGTTGAGTTGGTGCTCAGTGCACCTGCTCTGCTTGGCAGTTCGCGCCGAGCCTGAGTGGTGCCTCCGGGCCTCTTGGCTCGGCCGTCTTGGCAGGCTCAAGCGCCCTGGAAGGTCGGGCTGAACCTCTGAGAGGGGGCCCCGCCATGCTCTGAGGCGAACAAAGTGCCTCGTGTCCCAGCATCACTAACTACGACGCCGGGCCAACAGCTTAAACACGAATACTGCCCGCGTACCCCCGAGCCCGAATTCTCCGAGAGTCCAACCTGCCTGCAACGACACCCACCTGTGCGCCTTGAGTAAGACCACGCAGCACGCCGACCCCGAGAGCTGTCTCACCTTACGGCGAACCTCAGCTCACCTCAGCTCCTCCAACCTCGACCCCCCGACTTACCCACCTCTCCACCCTCCTCTCCACCTCCCCCAGAATCACCTATTCTGCTGCTTTCAGAAGCCAACCCCCCATCGGCTGCCCCAAAATGGCGAAACAACCAATGTCGATGGAGGCCATGCTCGACGAGGAGCGGCGAGAGGTGCTCGCGCTCCTCGAGGGCCAGGCCGCCAAACGCCAGAAGCCCCCGAGCTTGATGGAAGGCCGCTCGTCGTCGCCCATGGCCAGCCCGCGATCGCCGGTGCGCAGCATGTTGGATATTGGTGAGGAGATTCCCTCCCCTGGCTGGTCTCGGGTGTTCCCAGACACTAACCCGTCCGTGGCCCAACAGGCCCTCCTGTACAGCAGACGTTCAAGAGCATGCTGGATATTGGCGACAGCCCGCCGTCAAATTCGGCGAAAAAGGTCCTTAGTAGCCCGTCGTCGCCAATCGAGACACATGCCCGCCTCAGCACCCCGATAGGACACCCCCGGAGCCTGTCGGACGCCTCGTCAAGGCCTGCCGACTTTGGCCCTCGCTCGTCGGCCTCGCGACTCGATCCCACCTCCAACTACCAGTTCGGCGACATCCTCACCAACAATACCGGAAACGCAAAACCCAAGAGGGTCGCACAGGGAGGCAAGCGGTCGTCCATGGCCGAGGTGATGAGGGGCAATGACGTCTCGAATCTCGTCCTTCCTGGCGACAGGGGTCGGCACTACTCGGCCCCTGGCAGCAACCTCAACATGAAGAACAAGTCCAAGTCACCTCACAACCGCCTCGGGCTACGCTCCAACTCGCCCCACAACAACCTTCTGGGGCGCCCCCTTAGTCCCGGGGGGCAGAAAGTGCAGCACGACACGCTCGATATCGACATAAACAACGCCTACCGTCGCTTGTCCGACGCTGCCCTTGCTAGGTCCGGGGGGAGTCTTGCGGACCTGGCGCGACGCAAGAGATCTGATGATGCGCCCGGCAGCGGCAGACTGGCTAAGGACTATCTGTGCCCGGACGGGGACTTGGTGGAGGAGAGCAGTGACGAGAATGCGAGTTCTTCCGAAGATGAAGGAGAGCGTGGTAGGAAAACGGCCCGCAGCTTCGGAGGCAGCAAAGCCCCGAGCACGGGGTCGGCGTCACCCGAGACGACGAGAACACCCCGAAGTCTCATGGCAGCAGCGGAGGAGGAGCGTAAGTGCAGCCCAAGGTCGTCCCATTCTAAATGCTTTCTAACAGCGCCTGGCAGGCATCCATGTGGCGGCACAGCAGCCCAAGTACCAGTATCGATCGTTGCTGGACCCCGAGATCACGGTCACGAACCCATCCGGGGAGCGTATCAAGCAGAGCAAACCAGGGATTCACCCGGCCACCAGCTTTGACCAGGGTCCCAACTCGGGCACGCAGACGCCCATGGACTCGGACGCCGAGGCGGACATTAGCGACATTAAGAGGGCGCAGCGTCTGTCCTTTTCGATTTCGCAGATCATGAACACGCCCGAGTCGCAGCGAACGATCCAGATCATCACGCGTGGCGAGTACTCCAAGCTCGTCCAGGAGGCCGAGGACGAGCACAGAAACCCGCGGAAATACCTTGTCGCCACGGACCTCAGCGACGAATCGACGCACGCACTGGAGTGGGCCATCGGCACGGTACTTCGGGACGGCGACACGCTCGTGGCCATCTACTGCGCGGACGAGGAGTCGGGCATCTACCCCGACGAGAGCAACTCGGTCCCGGATGAGAACAAGTCGGCGCACGCCGCGGCCTCTGCGCCATCGCTGCCGCACCCCCAAGGCGATTCGAGCGGGGCGGCGAGCGCATCACCAGGGCCGTCGGGCAGAGAACGCAGCAAGGCAGAGGAGGAGAGGTTCCGGGCTGTGCACGAGATCAGCGAGAAGGTGACCAAGCTGATTCGCAAGACGAGGCTTCAGGTGCAGGTGATTGTCGAGGTTCTGCACTGCAAGAATCCGAAGCACTTGATTACCGAGGTCATTGACTTGGTGAATCCGACATTGGTCATTCTGGGGAGCCGCGGACGCAGTGCGCTCAAGGGGTATGTTTTGTCTCCACTGTCCAGTATATTGTCGGCGCACAAGAGTACTAACTTTATTCGGCTAGTGTCATCCTGGGATCGTTTTCCAACTATCTCGTCACCAAGAGCTCGGTTCCGGTCATGGTCGCTAGGAAACGACTGAGGAAGCAGAACAAGTTCAAGCGACTCCCTTCTAGCCACCAAATCAACAACATCAACAACCCGTCGGTTCGGAGCTTGATCAATGCGAAAATAGACTAGACATTGGTCAGCGTGGCGAACAGGCCTGCGTCGTACGAATTCCGAGGAGCGTTGTTTTGGAGTGGCCGTCGAATTGAAACCAGTTCGGGGGCTAGATGGCATTCTCTATCTTGGAGTGGATGGGGTAGGGTTGTCACAATTACTACATTCCCTAGGGTAGGTAGGCAGCGTTTGTCTGTTGGTCTTGTTATTGGGGGTATGATAGCGTGTTGAAAAGGCGCAGGACTGAGGGTGGGCCTCTAATGTGGCAGAATAAAACATTCTTCTGCTTGGGGCTTCATAACATGGTATTATTGATTTAATAATTGACGCCCCTCCTTCAAGTTGTAGTGTTCACTTGTTGTCCTTGGTGTCGATGATGGCTTCAAGTTGTACCGATGGAGAGGCAGCTCCGGAGTACAGTATCCGATAAGCCCGAAAAGCGGGGTGATAAGGAGCTCCTCCAAGCTCCCCCGTCTACCCCGCCCCACCGGGACAAGGGGACAAGGAGACTCGGGGAGGTCCTCTTCTTCTCCGGGCAGCCTCCCAATGCAACTCGACAGTCGGCAAGCGATAGATGCAGAAAAGAGCCGTGGTTGCGAGGTCGCGAGGGGGCGTCTCACAAAAAACACAAAAAACACATGGGGTCGCACGCGGTGCGACCGACAGCAACCACAGGGACGAATCACGCGACGCGGCATTGATTGGCCGAGAGGGTTGGACCACTTCGACTATTACGCGCAACTGCTTTGACTATTACGCGCAACTGCCCTGTGCGCAGCGTCCGTGCCCCCAAGGCTCGCAACACCGCCACACGCAGGTCTAACTATCGCGATCGCAATTGAATTTAAAGCTATCGCTAGTCGCGATTCAATTGAACGGTCGCCATTCAATTCAGCGGTCGCGTGGTTGCAGTTCAATTGAGCGGTCGCGAGGTCGCGGTTGAATTAAGCGATCGCGATTAAATTTAATCGTTGCGATGCGGTGTGCGATGCGCTGTGCGATGCGCTGCACGATACTTTTTTTTAGCAGGGCGCTATATTTTAGTAGGTAGGTACGCTATATCTTAGCGTACCTACCCGCTAAGATATAGCGTACCCCTACTATAATATAACGGTCCCTATATTATAGCGGGGGTGTCCTATATTATAGGGTACTGACCCGCTAGTATTTAGGCTACCCCCCGCTAAAATATAGCGCCCTGCTAAAAAAAAAGTATCGTGCAGCGCATCGCACAGCGCATCGTAACGATTGAATTTAATCGCGATCGCTCAATTGAACCGCGACCGCGCGACCGCGCGACCGCTCAATTGAACCGCGACTGCGCGACTGCTCAATTGAATCAATCGGGAGGGCAACATTGCCGTGCAGCCAAAAATTGGTGTGGCGGTGTTGCGAGCCTCGCCGGGCACGGCCACTGCGCACGGGGCAGTTGCGCGTAATAGTCAAAGCAGTTGCGCGTAATAGTCGAAGTGGGTTGGACCGGATGGTCGCGAAACACGGCCCATTGAGCTCGAGAACAACGCGGACGCGGGGTGGTTGGCTGTTTGGCAGGGCGTGGTGGTGTGGTGTTTGTGTGGACGCTCCCCAGCCTCTCGTTTTTGGGAGCCTTCTTTTGGGACGGGGGGATGGAATGGTTGGAACCCGACGTTTTTGGATGGGCAGGATGGGGCATTTGCTGTTCATTTTCAGTCTGTGTCAAAGTATTTTCTTCTTTGCCAACCTCTTCTGCTGCTGCCGGGATTGTGTGACTCTTTTATCTTTTCGACTCGAGCTCGGACAATTGTGCATCGCCTCGCCCTTCCAAGTTCAATCCCATCCACCAAGACCACCGCAGTGACCATTGACCACACCGCCCAAACCCAGCTTCCAACTCCACCGCCCCTGTCTCTCTCTGCCTGCTCTTTGGTCCCCCGAAGCCGACGACCATCTCCAGCCGGCAGGCCGCATCCTCCGACGACCAACCATCCGAGTCCTCTGCCTTCTGGAATCGCTAGCGCATCGCATCGAGTGCCTTCCCCCCCCCGACCACCCCCTCCAACGAGACCACCTTCAGCCCTGGGGCCTCGCTCGCCTATGCCCCCCATTCCATTCCCTACGGGCCGTTGCTAGAAAGGAAAGAGGTTGCGCAAAGGAGACCGGCCGGTCCTCCCAGCCGACCACTCCCTCCCCGTGCCCTGCGATGCCGATGCAATCTTTCTTCACGGTCAACAACGAACTCCACGTCTCGCTGCTCACCTTCAACGTCGCCCCCAGCGCCTGGCTCGCCTCCATCATCTTCTCTTTCGTCTTTCTCTACATCTACCTGCCGCCACTAAGTCTCCCCCGGTGGACCCCCTTCTCCCTCTTCCGTCGCAACCCCGCTGCCCGACGCAACCGGGAGCACGTCACGCGTCCCGTGTCGCCCATCTACGAGGTGGAGGAAGAGACCGACTGGGAAGACCGCCGCTTCTACGCCGACCAGCGCCGACGAACCATCGAGACGAGCCCACTGCCGCCTCTGCTAACAAACTACACCCACTACGACATCCTCCGCGCCGAGAGCCCCAGCCCCGTCGCCGCCAGCAGCAGCAGCAGCGGGAGGAGGGAAAAGGAGAGGTCCAGCAGCCGCCGGCAATCCCGCAGTCTCTTGGGAGGCAGCAGCAGCAAGAACAGCAACAGCAACAGCCGCCACCATGGCCTCAGCGGCAGCGACAGCGATCCACCTCGGGCGTCATCATCGTCCGCCCTCGTCGCTCGACCAGCTCGACGCGTCCCTGGAGGACTTCGAAGCCCCCCCGCCGAGTCGCCACGAGAACAACAACAACCGCCCGCCGTTCGGGTACCCGTCAACGCACTCGGGGTTCAGGAGCGACAGCGAGATCGGGGAGGAGGAGGAGGAGGAGGACGTGTCGGACTCGGAGGCTTCGGCCGGTGGCTACAGTCCTCCGGCCTGGAGGCGCCTCGGAAACGGCGACCGCAGCAGCGGCTTCTGGCGCAAGAGTGACGCGCTGGGGGGCGGCGGCGGGTTCGCGGCGGCGGCGGCGGATTTCGAGGCCATGCACTTGATGCTGGGGGAGGGGGAGTCGTCGCGCGAGGCGAGCCCCGAGTACGAGAGCGCGGACGAGGGCGAGCGCGTGCTGGCGCAGGCGGTGCGGACGAGGCTGCCGGGGAGCTTGTCGCCGGAGAAGGAGAGGAGTCCGGAGCCCGAGTTTCACGCGGCGCGGCAGTATCTGGATGAGGTGGTCAGGGTGAAGGTGGAGGATGCGATGGCGGTGGGGTTGGGGGATGTGCCGGTGAGGCAGAAGCAGAATTGTAGGTTTGCCTTGGGGGTGGGGGTGGGTGTCAACAAAGGGAAAGGGGCTAACTGGGACTAGATATACGCTTTGCGATGCGCGCCGAGGTGCAGCAGCGGACGGAACCGATCGATACAGCGATAAACATGATTCGATCATGGGTCCGGTCAACCACGGGATCCTGGACATCACTGGCGGTATCGACGGTGGTGTTGATGCTCTCATGGGCGGCGCTGCGAGCCCTGTTCGAGCCCGCCTCGATGCTACCCGTCCCCGACCTCGTCAAGGTCGCCGGCGTCGCCCGCGCATTTGAACCCCTCATATACTACTCGGAAAACGCCATCACACAAGTCGGCGACCTCCAAGCCACGGGCGTCGCCGTGTGGGACCTCGGCGAGAGCGTGCGCAGCAGTAACATGACCTCTGCCCCCATCATCGTCAAGGAACTCGACTCCCTCAGCGACAGCCTCAAGACGCTCGCCATCGAGCTCACCAAATTCTTCGCCAACGTCGACGGCGACATCGACGGCATCCTGATCGTCATGGACTGGGCGCGCCGCGAGCTCTCCCAACTCCAATCCCTCCCCGCCCCCCCACTCTCAACCATCTTTGACAACCTGCACAACCTCCTCTCGCGCGCGGGCGTCCTCGAGGACCGCGCCACGGGCGACCCCACGCCGCTCGGCCACCTCGCGACGTCGGTCTTCGGCCCGTCGACGCCGCAGCGCACCAAGACGACGCTGCGGCGGACGTTCCACGAGTTCCTCGCCGTGCTCGAGGACGCCATCGCCTCGGAGCTGCAGCACTCGCTCGCGCTGTTTGCGCTGTTCGAGGCCATCGACCAGCAGTTCCTCAACCTCGCGCGCACGGTGGCGCGCGAGGCGTCGCTGCAGGAGGAGCGGCACGCGGACCTGCTCTCGGGGCTGTGGACGCGGATCCTGGGCGCGCGCGCGGCCGACGTGGCCAAGTACGAGCGGAACCGGCTGCTGCTGGTGGACGTGCGGGAGAAGACGGTCAGGAACAAGGGGATCCTGGTGGAGCACAATCACAAGCTGCTGGCGCTCAAGGCGAACCTGGAGAGCTTGAGGCGGAAGCTGGTCAGTCCGCTGGTGAGGTCGGTGAATGGGAGCACGATTACGGTGGAGGAGCAGATTCGGGGGTTGGAGGACGCGGGGGGGTATTTGGAGGGGGTGAGGAGGAGGCAGAAGGGGAAGTTGATGGAGGTGATCTTTGGGAGGGGGAGGGAGGGGGATGCGAGGGGGAGGTTTATCGGGGATGGGGAGGGGGGGAGGTAGATGTGGCTTTGGAGTACTTATTTTGGCGGGGGGTGTTGTCGACAAACGGATGGGTATACCTGTGAGGGAAGGCGTTTATTTGGTTGGCTTTGTGGGCAGCTTTCACCTTCCATGGGGTCTTTGGTAGGGATGAGGGTGGTGGTGACTTGTCATTTCATGCCTGGAGTAGTCTGGGTAGATTTTGAGAGAGGGGGGTATGGTTATGCACCCCTGAGCCTAAAGGGTTTGGAGTACAGAAGGAGGAGCAATATCAGTTAGGCAATGTCAAAGTCAAACATGAAATCCGAATCCCAAGTCTTACCCTCAAAGACGGGAAGTATCTCTTGCCAGCCCGGCCGGGTCCATCCCTCGGATTCGGACCCGTCCGTCGGACTAAAGTGGATGCCGCAGTTGCCCACTCGGGGCCGTGGTTCGGCGGGCCCGACCCGCCAAGAGCGCTGAAAAGTCGCCCTGCCGTCGTTTGTTTCAGGCCCAACGTTCGCTTCCTCAGGTCGGAGTCATCATCATCATCACCTCCCCTACAAGAGCCTCGCACAATTTACCCCCGCTGGCTGACTGCAGGATTTTGACTCACACAGTTCGAATGCAGCAGCAGGCTGGAGCTTGGCTGATGAGTCTTTGAATCCTTTGATTTTCATCCCTTGAGAAGATCGGGGTCATGTCATAGGCCCTGAGTCTCCTGAGACGCCACTGCTTTAATCGATTCCACCAGTGCGAAATCCCATCTCTAACATTTCGATTTTTTCACTCCGGACTTTGTCTTCTTCTTAAGAACGGCATATCCACCATCCCGAACATTTTGATCTCTCCCAAAAACAGAACAATTTTCACTTTCATACACCAACACAAACCAACCAACAACCGACAATGAAGCCACCAACACCCCCACCATCGTCATCACCACCCCCACCCCCACCAACAACCATGACCCTCCCCATCCGAACCACCACCACCACCACCACCACCCCAACAAACGGCACCGCCCACCCTCCCAAATCCCCGACCTCAACCGTCCACCCGCAAGCCTCCCTCCCCCACCTCCCCCACGACATCCTCCTCCTCCTCCTCGTCCTCCTCCCCACCGCCTCGGACCTCCGCGCCCTCGCCCTCTCCTGCCGCCCCCTCGCCCACCTCATCCGCCACCACGGCTGGCGCCTCTTTGTCCGGTCCCGCTTCCCCTCGCTCCGGCTGCCCCCCGACGCGGCCCCGGACCGCCTCGCGTCCTCGCTGACCTGGCAGTCGCGCGCGTGGGACAAGCGCGCGCTGCAGTTCCAGGGACTGTTCCCCGAGGCGGGGGCGGAGCAAGGCGGGCGCGGGAGGAGGCAGCCGCTGTTTCAGCCGGTTATCGCGGTGGGGCTTGATGAAGGGGGAGGGGGGCGGGAGTTGGTGGTGTGGGGGGCGGGAGAGGATTTGGTGGGGCGGGGGAGGACGAGGGGTGCGGGGGTGAGGTGGATGAGGAGGAGGGGGGCGGAGGCGGGGTGGAAGAGCGGGTATGATGATGTGAGGGCGGTGGCGGTCGTGCCGTGGGCCGGGGCCGGGGCCGGGGGGGAGAGGGAGGTGGTGCTCACCGGGCGGGACAGCGGGGGGGTGGAGATGGTTTGGGGGGAGGGGCGGCGGTTCGGGGAGAGGGTGGGGGTGGGGTTTGCGCATGGGATGGAGACGGTGGGGTCGTTGGATGTGAGGGCGGGGAGGGTGGCGGTGGCGGCGAGGACGGAGGTGGTTGTTTTTGAGGTGCCGGTGGAGGGGGACGGGGAGGAGGAGGTCGAGGTGCGGCCGAGCTTGGTGTATGATCTGGGGGAAAAGATGGTTGGGGGGAGTAGGAGGGGGTTGCAGCGTCCGCAGGTGTGTCGGGCGACGTGGATGAGCGACGGGATGATGGCGCTGGCGCTGAAGAGCGTGGATGATCCGCTGCGCTACCTCGAGGTGACGCCGACCGGCTGGACGCACTACACGGCGGTGAAGAATCCACGGCTGGAGAAGGAGTTTGGGATCGAGTATGGGAATCTGTGTCCTAGCTCGCTGACGCCGGTGCAGCCGCTTGCGTCGAGCAGGGGAGGGACGAGCTTGCTGCTCAGTGCGTGGAGGGACGGGAGTATCCGGTGAGTTATCCCCGAGGGAGAGGAGATGTTTATGGGCGGCTGACAGTTTCGCGCCAGGCTGCAAGACCTGCGCACCCCCTCGCCCGTGGACATGGTCTACGAGGACAACATCGACCCCTGGTCCGACATGGAGACGCTCATGACCTACGGCACCGAGCGCTTCATCGGCGGCGGCATGGACGGCGCCACCATCAAGATCTTTGACTTTCGCTGGTCCAAAGGCTACCAGCACACCATGGCGCTCCCCTGCTCCGGCGCGGAGCCCCTGCCCCGACCGCCGCAGCCTTTCATCGTCCGCCCAACGACCGTTGGCGAGAGAAGGCAACCCATCGAGACGTGCGGCAAGCGCTGCGACCATGTGCGGGGGACGTACTGCCTCTGGCACGGCCTGTCGAGGGACATTTACTACCGGCCCAACGCGAGCTTCTTCCTCTCGTCGAACCTGCCGGCGCCGCAGAACAGAGGCAGCGGCGTCTGGGCGCTGGCCAAGGGATCGGATGTCTCGCCCAACTTTTACATTGGCATCGCGGGCGGGGTGATTGAAGCCGCCCTGGACCCGTCGGGGGAGGGTGAGAGCACGCATACGGACCCTCACTTTGGGTTCTCGGACTGGCGGGATCGAGACGCGGTCGGGGCTGGATACCGGTCTGTTCCGCTCGGTGTATCCATGATGGAGACCGGGGATGGCATGCTTCAGACGAGGAACGACAGGGCGGTGTTTCTGCCGCCGCTGCTGGGGGCGGACAGCTATTTCACGGACAGCTATTCTGCCGTCAGAGACGTCGAGTCCGAGAAGCGGTTCAGGTTGGACCCAAGATTCTATGGCTCGTCGATCGCACAGACGGATACATCGGTTTACTAGACGGCAGGACTTTTGGGCATCTAGATAGACAGTTCATCATCGAGTCAATCAATGTCAGGGAGAGACATTGCAAAAGGCAGCAAAAATAGAAGCCAGTCTTGCGACTGGAAACTTGACCGATATCTCCCCCGCTTAGGATTGAACTAAGAACCTCCAGATTAACAGTCTGACGCGCTAGCCAGTTGCGCCACGGGGGATGATGAGTAGACATACAACACCAGGGATTCGCTGGTCGTCACCGACCCAACTACTAGTCTGGCGGTCGCTGGCTTGTCTATGGGAGAGCGGACGGGATCCCGAATTTTCCAGTGCCTATGGTCGTATGTGGCAGTTCATTGCGGAAAAGGGCTTCATACTCCTGCGGGGAGGGCACGGCGGCTGCGTTGAGAAAAGGAGAAAGGAGAAGTTGGTAGGGGAATATGTGCGAGTCTGGGAGGGGGTGGGGCACGGGTCAGGAATGGTAATTGGCGCCTGTGGTCTTCAGGAGAGAACTGATCTGTGATATTGACATGTTTGCCATCTGGCTGCCCATTTATGTCAAACGTGGGGGATGTAGTTGGTCCAGCTTACGCAGACGCCAACGCCGGAAAGGGTGCCGAGTTTCTTCCCCCTGACGCTATACCACGTACCGTCTCCCAAGGTCGGCGGACCACCTGTCAGTTCTACTATGAAGCTTTTCTCAGCTCTTCAAATCGCCATCTACACGATTACGGCGTCTATAGTCGGCTACTTCCTATTCGTCGGCCTCCTCGCCATCCCTTTCTTCCAGAGCGAGGCTATCTACCTTAACCACATTACTCTTACGTAGTTCCAGGATTTAGGCATACCTAAGCAATAGGGCTTTCTCAAAGGCCAGGTAACGCCCTTCCGTCTATCGACACCCGATAGAGATATCACGGCGCAAGGGTAGCGTACTATAGGGGTTAGGTTAGATAACTATTATTCGACGAGGGGTCGGAAGTCTAGGGCGCGAGGGCCGCGAGAGGTAAGCTCTCGAGGCGTAGGCCAACTCCCGACTACGTAACCTGGCGTTACCTAACCCAGGTTACATAACTACATAACTATAGATACTATAACTAAGGAGTAGGTAAAGCCTGTAATACTTACCTCCCCTCCTCGGCAATTATACCTTTACGCGGATACTTATAAGTAGTAGTTAAAGGCGTAATTAAGCCCCGTCTTCCTTTCTTAGGCGTACGGAGCGCCGCGGTACGGGTAGGGGCGTAGGTAGGCGTACGGAGGAACTCGTCTCCGGCGCGGAGATACTTATACTCGGCTTCTTTTTCTTTAACTATACGGGGGGCTTTTCTTTTCCTAGGTTCGCTTCATAGAACTCCTATAAGTCGTCGTCGTAGCCCTTTAAATCGCTAGCTAATTACTATATTAGTTAATCGTAGCCGGCCTATTTAATAAGGTAGTTCTATTAGCCGTTATCGGCTTAGCTATAGTCGAGGATCCTCTCGAAAATATACTACTATTCTTTATAGAATTTATTAGTCCGTACTATCTAACGGCCTTAGTTTACGTAAACTTACTACTTTACTACGTCTTAGCTAGGGATTCTACCCGGTACTTATCGGCGGACGAGCTATATATAAAAAGTATTATTAACCTTTATATTAGTAAGGAGTTATAACTAAACTACGTATAAGGAGACCTTAGTAATTTTAAATAAACCCTTCTACTTAAGGGTAAGTTTCTCTAAGGGGCGGCTAATAGAGATATTCCTTATATTAAGTATTACTTATTCGCTAGCCTTATACTTCGGGGCGTCGGTCCGTTTAATATTAACATTATATTTGTATTAGTCTTAAGCTTAGTATAAAAAGGTATTAACTTAGTCTAATACGCTTTAAAAACGGTAAGCGATCTTTATTACTTTAAAAAACTCCTAACGTTAGTAGGCAGAATAGTTAAGGAGGTAGGGGGTTACCGGCTTTACGCCGATCTAGGGGTTAAATCCGTAATTAACGTAAAAGGGGTTTACTCCTATAGTCTCGGAAACCATATTATTACCGGCGAATTTAGCGAGGGGAAGTTAATCGGCTTAGTCGTCTTAAGACTACAAGATATAGGAGCGGAGATACTTCTCTAGCTCGGCGTTAATCCTTTCGGTCTAGCCGTTAGTTTATAGGTAGAACGCCGATAAGGAGCGGAAGGTAATACCGAGGCGTATTAATAAAGTATGTTAGAACGTTAAGACGAACTAGCTACCCCGGTCGGAGACGATAATCTCCGGATAGCCGTAAAGGTTATAGACTTATTATAGGAAGGCGTTTATTAATTCTTCCGCTTCTAAGGTTTTAGTAGTAATAAAGTACTATATCTTAGTTAATTTATCGACGATTATAGTAACGTATTAATAGGTATAGCCCTGCTTAATATAAGACGGTAGGGGGGTAATATAGTCGACGGAGATATCCCGTTATAGGGAGAAAGGTAAGAGGAGAGGCTTAAGGAATCTAACGGGCTTAGATCGAGAGGGCTTCGTTTTAACGTAGATAAGGTATCCCTTATAGAACTCCCTTATAAAGGTTACGAGGCCCGGTTACTAGTACCGGCGGTTTATTAAATCTAACGTCTTAGTTCGGCCGGGGTAGCTAGTAGGTATAAACGCGTATATCCTATAAATTAGTTATAATTATAGGTCGTAGTCCTTAGGGTTTATAATTAAGCGGTCCTTATAATAAGCCTAGCTTTATATTAATTTATACTCGTTAAAAGGTATCCGGAGGAGGTCTTTAAGGGGTATCGGCTATCCTTTATTATTCTCGGGGTTTCTTAAGGTTATTATAACTTTGTTAAGTAGGGTAGACTTCTCGTAGCTATTAACGATAAGGTTATCGATATACTTTAAGGTATTTAAGGCGTAAAGTTAAAAGTTTACCTCCGTAATAAAAGGGTACTCGTTACCGATATCGGCGGCTATAAAGATAAGGTTTATATAGTTTTCGTATATATTAAGGTCGAACTTATAAAGGTTTATTAAAGGCCGGTTACGGGCGCGGAGGCGGTTATCGGTCTCGTTAGTCGGTATATCTTCCGGCTTTCTATTAAGGGTATCCGGTATAGTAGTTAATATACCGGGGCGGTACCGGATCTAGAAGTTAAATCTCGAGAGGAACTCCGACTACCTTATATAGCGTAGGGTAAGTTACTTAGTTATTATAAAGGTTTATAGGTTTTTATAGTTTATAATAATATCGAAGGTATTACGGGTCCCTTCGAACTCCAGGCGCTACTTCTTAAGTACTTTAATAATAACTAGAAGCTCCTTATCGTAGATATCGTAATTATATTCCTATGTTAAGTACTTAGCGGAGAAGTAAGCGATTAGGTAGAGTTTCTTATCGTCTCCGACTTAGAAAAGAATACCGCTGGTACTTTAATTAAAGGCGTCGACCTTTACTACCGTTCGGCGGTTCTAGTTAAATACCTAAAAAGCGGGGGTTATAGAAAACGTTATTTTAAGGGACTCGAAAAAGCTTTAGTATTCGTTAGTTTATTACTAGGGGCGGTCTTTTTTAGTTAGTTTGTAAAGGTATTTAGTTAAACCGGAGAAGTTACGGATAAATCGTTAATAAAAGTTAGTAAAGCTTAGGAAGCGTTATAACTACCGCCTTATTATTAGTAGCTCTTAGGTTATTATTACCGTTACTTTTTTAGGGTTTATCTCGATACCTCCTAAGGTAATAATAAGCCTTAGGTATTTAGTTTAGGTAATATAGAATTCGCTTTTAAAGAAGTTAATTTAAAAGCCTACCTCGGCGAGGCGTTTAAGGACTTCCCTAATATACTTAATATAGTCCTTAAGGTTATTAAAGTAAATAAGGATATCGTCGAAGTAGGCGGTAACATACTTATTAAGGATATCGTAAAGTACGTCGTTAATATATCTTTAAAAAGTAGCCGGGACTCCGTAAAGGCCGAATAGGGTAACGAGGAACTTATAAAGGCCGAACTTTATAATAAAGGCTATTTTCTATTCTTCCCCTATAGTAATCCTAACTTTATTAAACGCTAAGATAATATCTACTTTTATATAAATCTTAGTATTATAGATAACATCGAGGGTTTTACGGATTAACGGTAATAAGTACCGGTTCTTAATAATAATATTATTAATCCCGTAGTAGTCTTAGTAAATCCGGACGCTTCCGCCGGACTTCCTTATAAGGAGGAAAAGGGCTATTATAGCTAATATAGATAAGTAGATATTTCCTTTAACTAGGTTATTATTAAGTTATCTCTTAATAACGGCGAGTTTTATAGGGGATATAGGTTTATTTCGGCTATATAGGAGTAAGGCTTTTAACGTTAGCTCGATCTTATAATCGTAGGAGCGGTATAGGGGAAGGTTCTCTACTTCCTATAGTCGGGCGATATAAAGGAGGTCGTAATATTTAACGGGTATCTTCTTCCTTATTTCGTTATTTATAAAGGGGGCTTTATCTAGTTTTATAAAGAATTAAGTAACGTCCTTATCGTTAATCCGGCTTAACGTCTCGGCATCCTTACCTAGAGTAATAGGGTTAGCGAAGATATAGTCGACGAAGTCGTAGTAGGGCTCGGAGAGTACGGACTTTTAATAGGCTATATCCCTTTCGCCCCGTATAAGTTCCTTAAAGACGCCCTCCGTTAGCTTAGGGAGTATAAAGGGTTACGCATCGGTATAAATCTTAGTAATAGTTATATCTAGCTCGCCTATAGTAGTCCGTATAGTTTTAACGCTTTTCTAATGTAAGAGGAGGAAGAAATTAGGGGCGTTAAGGAAGTAGATATCGTTAGGGTCGATAGGCTTTAAGGCGCTACTATCCTTTTCGATAAAGAAGCGTTAAATAAGGATATATTTCTTCGTAGGGATCCGTATCGTACCGGTATACCTAATATTCTAAGGGATTATCTTAGGGGGTAGGGGGAGCGGCGGGAGTCTAGCGTAGGCCTACCTAGCCTATTATTACCTAAAGTAGGTAGCTTTTCTATAGGTAATATAACGGAAGTTAATGTTATAAGGGTTATCTTCCTCCTTAAGGTCTTCTATAATTAACGGTTTATAGTTAGTATAGGATAGTACTTCTATAGCGCGGGGGGCGAGTACTAAGGCGTCGTAGGGGAGGTAAGTTAAACTATAGTTCGTAAAGGTTAAGTTTAATATATCCTAACTAATAACGGGATTATATTACTAAAGTTAAGGGATCCCTAGTATAACTAGGTATTCCTTAGTAAGAAGTATAATAAAAAGGGAGATAGTTTCCCTATAGGCTCCGATTTAAAGGTCGAGGGTTACTATACTTCGGATCTAGTCGTATAGCTAGCCGTCGGCGAGGAATAAAGGTTTAGCGTAAAAAAGGAGGTCGGTAGGGATATAGTAAAGGTTTACGAAGTTACTATCGATAAAGGCCTTCCCTATATAGCCGGAGTCTACTAGGCTAGTATAGTATACTTTACGCTTAGAGAAGGAGAGATAGAAGGATAATAAGATTAACTTCTTTTATTACCTAAGGGCGTTAATTACGAGTTTATTTATTTAGGTCCTTTATATTCTCTATCCTTCTCCGGTTACCCTCTTAGCGCGATTTAGTAGGAAGGGTACTTTTTTCCCTAGTAGTCCTTAATAGCGGGGTCGTCCTAAATCTCGCCTTTAACGAACTTAAAAGGGTAATTATAGTTAAAGGGGATAACGTAAAAGTTATACTAGGCGGGGGGGAAAAGTTATTATTAGTTAAAGTTTGTCGTTATAAATCGGATATAAATAGTACCGTATTACTAGGGGCGGGGGAATTACTATTACAAGTACTACTATAGGTATTAGGGCTAGGCGGGGTAGGGAGTTAAGTAGCTATAGCTATAGCCTATACTAACGTTATTATATAGGGCGTTAAAGCCTTCGTATACGTTATAACCGCCGCTATAAGGAGCGCTTCTACCTTAAGTACCTTTATAGGCTAAGGTACTAACGGTAACGGTATAGTCCGCTAAAGTATAGTAGGTTATAATATAGCCGGCGCCTTTATATCTCTTATAAAGGCCGTTATTAATTCGGTATTAAAGTTCGGTTAAAAATAGATACTAAAGGCCGTTAACATAAGCGTTAAAAAGATCTATTATATCGGGGTCCTTCTTAAAAACTAAGGAATCCTTATTACCGTTACCGGAGCTAAAGCTACCGGGCTTATTACCATATAACTTAAAAAGGAACTCGTTATATTCGATATTCTTAATAAGTTATAAGATAATCTTAAGCTAACCGGGTTAATTATTTCTATTAAGCTATAAAACCTAGGAGATAAGGGCCTTACGGATATAACCGTTTACTTTATCGCGGATAAAGCGGACGTAGGTAATATCGTTAATCTTAACGTAGTCCGCGAGAGAGACGAACTTAGTAATAAAGTTTATAAAGTTAGAGAAGTCGTCCTTTTAGGCGAGGAGGGTAAGTTTCTTCTCGGTATCCGTAGTAATATCGAAGTTATAGTAAGTAATATCGAGGACTTTTAGAAACTCGGCGTTAAAAAACTACTTTTATTAAGTAAGGTCCCCTTTATTATTAAAAATAATATCGAGGCCGGTTTAGATACTTTAATAGGTAAAGCCGGAAAGTAGGCCGGCGATATAAAGGATTTTTTAAAACTTTAAAGGGAATTCCTAGAAGTCCTAGGCTTATCGGATCTTAATCTTAAAGTGTTAGTTCTTATAAATAGTATTACGCTTTATTATATCCTTATTATTAATATCGAACGCCTTAAGGTCTTTAACGAAGGACTTTTTAAAGATAACGCTATAATTATTTAAAGTAGCGGTTATAATTTAAGACTAAGTATTAACCTACGCTTAAAGATCGTTATAATAAAAGTAAAGGTATAAGTTCTTAGCCGCCTTAAAAGTATTAACGGTACGGAGGTTACTAAGGGCGTTATATATTAAAGCAATTATATACTTAGTTATCGATTAAGCTTTTTATATTACTAAGCCGAGGACTATATTAATAAAGTAGTCGTAGATAAAAAGTAACTAGTCGTAAATAGTAGGGATATTCGTATATTTAACGATTACAAAAGCCGTTATAAGATAGCTAGTAACGATTAAGATCTTTATAACCTTCTCCGTAATAAGACCGGGGTTATTAAGTTTATACTTAGATTAAGTTAAAAGGGAGAAGATAATTTAACTATCCTTATCTTTCTACTAAAAGGGGCCGGGGTTAGCTATAGTAATAGGGTTAAACGTTAAATAAAGAGTAAAAACGAAAATAGTAAGGTTAAAAAGAAAGGGTATCTCTACCTATAGTCTTACTTACTTAATAAGGTACGAATATTACTATAATAAATCGTATAGAACGAAGGAAGGGTTTACTATTAATATCGGGGATCGGTTAATTAGTACGGGGTTAGTCGGGGGCGGGGGTACGAATATAAGGATTTTCGCGGTCGGGGATCGAGGATTTTTAAGGTCGAGGATCGGGGATCGAGGCGGAGGTCGCGTAATTCGGCGCAGGGTTCGTTAGATTAATCGAGGCGAAGACGAGAGGCTATTCGTAGATAGTAAGGCTATAGGAATAGGTCGAACAAACTATTACGGCGTAAGGGTAGTATACTATAGGGGTTAGGTTGGATAACTATTGTTCGACGAGAGGTTGGAAGTCTAGGGCGCGAGGGCCGCGAGAGGTAAGCTCTCGAGGCGTAGGCTAACTCCCGACTACGTGACCTGGCGTTACCTGACCTAGGTTATATAACTATATAACTATAGATACTATGACTAAGGAGCAGGCAAAGCCTGTGACAGGAGAGACCATTTACGCTTGGTACATCCTACCATTAGGGCTATATCGAAAGCATGAGCAGGACCTGGTAGCCGAAACCGCGGGGTTTGTTGACGATGTCACAACCAGCCTTAGTTTCAAGCTGTTACGCGACGACTCAGAGGCCCTCTTGGTCCTGTATCTCCACGGCGCCGCCGGCACTCTTGGATCCGGCTTCCGCCCACCCAGCTACCGCGCCATATACGCTGGCGCTCCCGACAAGATCCACACGGTGGCCATCGACTACAGAGGATTCGGTGCGAGCAGTGGGACTCCGTCGGAGGAGGGGCTCTTGACGGACGCCTTGACACTCGCCGAGTGGGCCATGCAGGACGCCGGAATCCCTCCCTCGAGGATCGTCCTCTTCGGGCAGTCTCTAGGAACGGCCGTCGCCATCTCGCTCGCGCACCACCTAGCCTCTCGTCCAGACAGCGTCCTCTTTTCCGGAATGGTCCTGGTCGCCCCCTTTGCCGACGTCGAGCTGTTGACGGCCACGTACCGAATCGCCGGCACCATCCCCATTCTCGGCCCTCTGGCCGCCTTCCCCCGACTCCTTGCCTTCTTCAACAAGTTTATCCTGAACAAGTGGCCAAGCAAGGACAAACTCGCCGCATTTGTCGCCAACTGCGAGACCATGGCGGGGCATGGGCTCAAGTACCACATTACCGTGATCCACGCGCAGGATGACTACGACATTCCGTGGTCCCACAGCGATCAGGTGTTTTGGCACGCCGTCAACGCCGCCAGGGCTCCGCTCGGGGTCAGCTTCGATGAGCTGGAGAGAGAGAAGGACGAGACCAAGACGCCGCTGGGCGCGGCGGGTTGGATCGTGAAGCACAAATCCCCAAGGGGCGTCATACGGGAGGAGATTGCGAAATGGGGTCTCCACGATAGGATCATGTCGTACCCGATAGTGAGTCTTGCCGTCCTCAGGGCTTTTGAAGAAGGGACGGCGTAAGCGGGTGTGCAGGGCGGCTGGCTTGTCTCTGGGAGAGCAGGCAACTGGTTTTTGTTAGCGCGAGACATGCGAGATAGCAGCCAAGGCCAGGAACCGTTCAATAGAGGCCCTGGGGATGGAACTGGATAGGTACCTACCTATATTCCTACCGACCAGACCCTGAATTTATTTATCCAAGCGGGCCTAAAAGCTGGACACCTATTTCTCTGCCGGTCAGGTCCTGAAGTTAAAACGCATCTGGTCTTGTCGTGCAGGCATCGCTTCATTGGAAAGGGGGGCCCCCTAACAAACAATCCAGGCTGGAGGGTACTTATGGAGGGGATGCCGGTGCTGCTCGTGTGGTGTTGAAGTCTTGAAGACAGAAACAGGCGCTTAAAAGAAAAAAGACGACGTCATTTGTCCAAGACTGCCCACCTGCCAAGCCGCGGCAGGCGTTTGACCGCCCTGGCGAGCCGCTTGGACAGGTTCATCGGTGTTGAGCTGAGGGTTGCCCCGCGCAACCGAGCTCGAGCCACATCCGCCACCAAATCCGTCAAGCACGAGTCAACATCAGCTTGCGTGCACCCACACTCGGTCCACCGCCCTCCCGCATTCCATCTCCAGAGCCCAAAGGCATCGAAGCACACTGCGACCGCCGACCGCGTGTGAGCCGTCGTCCATTTTGCCGACCGCGTATATCCCTCCTCCAGCCTGCGGCTCCCCGCGATCGCTTTCCCGCCTGGGACGCATTGGAACAAACACCAAACACCTCGCCATTGAGCTCGACTGCTCCCAACAGCTCCATCGCCATTGTCGCACGAGACTCGGGACTCGGGCATACAAGGCACGATGCCGGCCTCTACCATGGAAAGGCCGGCCGTTGCCTACTCTTGTACGCTTCTCCCCGAGGATGCCCGCCAACAAGAAACAAACAGCCGCTGACCAGCTGACCGTGTCCAGTCGCCAACAACTTCTGGGGCAAGGACGATGCCGGCGTCAGTCCTCTCCTGGAGCGCATGCACGCCGCCAAGTTGACATGCGACGAGCTCAAGACCTTTTACGGCGGTGCGCACACCCTACTGACACCCCATCTGCTTCCTCGACTGACCGCCCTTTCGCCCAGCCCGAGCATCCATCGAGGAGGAGTACGCCCGCAAGCTCCAGTCGTTATGTAGGAAATCACTGGGCTCGCAGGAGCTGGGAACCCTCAAGACCTCGCTCGACACGGTGCGCAGCGAGACCGAGTCCATTGCCAAGCAGCACCAGAACATCGCCGCCCAGATGCGCCGCGAGCTCGAGGAGCCCCTCGCCGCCTTTGCCGGCGGCATGAAGGAGCGCCGCAAGATTGTCCAGAACACGGTCGAGAAGCTGCTCAAGATCAAGGTGCAGCAGACACAGCTCGTCAACAAGACGCGCGACCGCTTCGAGCAGGAGTCCCTCAAGATCAAGGGCTACCTCGCCCAGGGCCACATGGTCATGGGCCAGGAGGAGCGCAAGAACAAGGCCAAGCTCGAAAAGACGCAAATCAGCCTCGCCACGTCCAACACCGAGTACGAGGCCGCCGTCCGGGCGCTGGAGGAGACGACAGGTCGATGGAACTCGGAGTGGAAGCGCGCTGCTGACAAGTTCCAGGATCTCGAGGAGGAGCGCCTCGACTTCACCAAGAACAGCCTGTGGAACTTTGCTAATATCGCTTCCACCGTCTGCGTCAGCGATGACCAGTCTTGCGAAAAGATCCGCCTCTCGCTCGAGAACATGGAGGTGCAAAAGGACATCATCACCTTCATCACGGAGCGCGGCACCGGCCAGGAGATCCCCGACCCGCCCAAGTACATCAACTTCTGCCGCGGGGATGTCGACTCGCAGTCAGAGGCGTCAGTGGACCTGGGGTATTCGGTCGCACAGTTCCCGCGGAGCATCAACCCGGCCTTCCGCTCTTCGTCGCCACAACCCTCTCTCTTCGAGTCTCACCACGATCCCGACAATGGCATCGCCCAGGAAATGGGCCACGGGGACGCTGCCACGCCTCGCGGCAGAGAAATTGCCCCAGCGCCCCAGAAGATGGCCATCATGCCGGCTCCCGCGCAAGAGAGCCAGCGGTCGAAATCGCAGGCCCCTCGGGCGCAACAGCAGCCCCGCGCCAACCTCGAATACGACCCCAACGAGTTTGCGCCCGTTCCCCACGACCCCTATCCCATGGATGGGATGACCATGCTGTGCCGCCCGACGGCGTCCGACCTCAGCACTGCCCCCTCGTCGAATCTGTCTGCGCGACCCTCTAGCAGAGGATCGCACAGTGAGACGTCATTCTCGAGTCAAGAGCCCGCGATGGCGCCAGTGAAGCGTGAGCCGCAGCGTCAGCTCCAGCAAGAGCCCCGCCGTGAGATCCAACAGGACCCCCGCAGAGAGCTCCAGCAGGACCCACGGCGAGAGATGCAACAGGACCCTCGCCGGGAGCTTCAGCGGGAGCCTACACGGGAGCTTCAGCGGGAAACCACGCGAGAGCTCCAGCGTGAACCTACGCGGGAGCTCCAGCGGGAGCCTACGCGGGAGCTCCAGCGAGAACCTACCAGGGAACTCCAGCGGGAACCTACGCGAGAAGCGCAGCGAGCTCTTCAGCGCGAGAAGGCGCCGGCCGAGGCTGCCGCGCAGGAGCAAAAGATTGTTAAGAAGAAATCTGGCTTCTTCCAGAATCATAGCCCGTTCCGTCGCAAGAGCACCAAAGAGGTTGCCCCCGTCAGCCAGCCGGCCAACCGCAACACCTGGCATCAGAACAGCAGTCAGGCCCGCCTTCAACTTAAGGACAAGCCTGCCTTGCTCTCTGAACGTACCGCCAGTCCCGACCCCATCGCTGCTAATGCCAGCTTGGCGCTCAATATTGGCGGCAACGTTTTCCCGGTCGACAACACCGACAAGAGAGCGCAGGCAGCGCAACAGAAGCAGGCACCGCCGCCTGACGATGACCCTATTGCGCTAGCCCTGGCCGAACTCAGGGGTGTTACTTCTGGTGTCCCTACCACCGGATCGAAGCAGGCCAGCTCTCGCATATCGGCTGATCACTACCACGGTCTTGCTACACCAGCACCCGGCCTCGTCAATCCTCTTTCCCGGTCCACTCCCACTCTGGGTGGCAGTGCCGCCCAAGCCGGCATGCGTGGCACACCTCCTCCCTACGACCAGCAGGTGCAACGCCTGGGCGTACCTCCTCCGGCTTGCACATCCAAGGCGATGAAGGAGTCTTCTCAAAAGTTCCAGCAGCAGACGCGGAGCATGTTTACCGAGCCGCGGCCGGGCTCTGCGTATGGTGGTGGTGGTTCGGGCATGTCTCGTCCCGGGACCCGGGGCAGCGATATGCCCCGTGCCGTGTCTCCGGCAGCTCCGCGCAGCCATTCCCCTCGCCCTGGCTCGCAAGCGAGCGGCCACTACAGCAACCACCAAAGATCGGCGTCGCCCAATCCATACGCCGGGAGCATGCGCGGCTCCACGTCGAGCCAAAACAACATGGCTGTCGCTCCAAAGCGTGGCGGGTCCGACCTTGGGTATGCTAACAACAGCTACAGTCAGCGATCTGATATCTCAAGAGCGGCATCCCCTTCTCCATACGGCGGGTCTCGCCAGGACCAGTACAACGGCAGGCCCAGCAGCAGCAATGAGATGGCGATGCAAATGCAGCTGGCGGACGACGGTGGCAGTCAGTATGGCGGCTCCCAGAGGGGCCGGGGAGGCCAAGGGGGGTCTCATTCGAGGGCCATGAGCTTTTATGAGGGTGCCGGCCCTGTGCAACCCATTGGCCGACAGAGGAGCAAGAGCGCGGCACCTGATGGGAGGGGGTATACCAGAGACGGGAGGAAGATTATGCATTTTGGTGAGTACCTCCTGTTTCCTCTTTCATCCGATCTCAGTGCTGACCATGAATAGCGCGAGCGATGTACATGTACCAGGCCCAGATTCCCGAGGAGCTGGGCTTCGCCAAGGGCGACATGCTGGCGGTGCTGCGGCACCAAGACGATGGCTGGTGGGAGGCGACGGTGCAGGGCGGGACTGGCGAAGTCGGCTTGGTGCCCAGCAACTACCTGCAGGCCTGCTGAGCGAGCTGCTTCTTGGCGGGAGAGAGAAAAGGAGGGATCCATGGTGGTTCAGTTTCGTGCGAGCAAAGACGCATCTAGGGAGTTTTGCATTTTGAACTTTGCAGCTGAGGGGACGTGGTCAGATTCTCTTCTTATTCGGGTATTATGCTTGGGGTATAGCTTTGGGTATGAGGTTTGCGTGCGCGGTTGGAAATGAGTCGACGGCCTGGATGATGTATGGATGGATGGATGGATGGACGGTGGTGTATTGGTACGGCAGGAGAGGTTGACGTAGGTATTAATGTCATGTTGTTTTGCGCTTACATATGTTTGTCCGCTGAGGACGAGAGTCCAGAACGACAGTGAATTTCGGGTTTTGTTTATATTATAGCTATCCTTCTTGCCTGGGGCACCCCGAGAACCAGTCCATATTTCGTTATCTTAACTTACCTGTTCTCACTCTGTTGTTGTTGTTGTTCCCTTCTTACTGGAAAGAGAACAGAGAGGGCTGCTGCTCGAGGGTTAGGGGTGACAGTGACATCAGTGCCAAGCTTAGAGCTCCAACCGTCACAGGCAAGCTTCATCCCTGCACAAGCTTCCCATCGCACTTCAACACCACCCCGGTCCCCAACCCCGGATCGGATCGGACCCATAATCCATTGTTCACGACAGATCTGCCGCAAGAATGGTAAGTGTTGCCATGACCCAGCAAAGATCATGTCTCTGATATCTCTCCCAGATGCAGGACAAACGGCGGGAGTCCCCCGAGAGGCCCGACCTCCAGCTTGTCGCCATGGCCAAGCAAACACTCGGCTCCTTTGCCGACATCGTCTACGGCATCGTCACGTCCAAATGGCTGCATATGGCTATCCTCAGGATCTTCCTGACTCTGTCGTTCACCACGTTCGCCTACTACCTCGCCATCCCTGCCTACGCCTACTTCTACCACGTCCACCTGCCAGACCAGATCATCACGGCGCCGCTCCACCTCCAATATGGTATCATACACAGGTTTGGACCTTCCTCCCTTTCCAACCCGAAATACCTAGGTACTCACAGTCCCACAGTTACGAAGACAACCTTAAGAACCGCAGCCCCTACGCCATCACGTCGTTTACCCACAAGACGATCAAGACCCTCCAACCTTACGACGTCGACATAACTCTGACCCTGCCCCCCTCACCGGCAAACCTTGCTTACGGCAACTTCATGGTCGGCCTCATCCTCCTCGGCGACCCCGATCCGATATCCAACAACACTACCGCCCCTCGATTCCCAGAAAGTTCCCACTTCATTGTCAGCCCTCTCGACCCCTACGCCTATCTCGCCGCCCGCCCAACCCTCCACACCTCCCTCCGTCCAACCCGCCTCCCGTACCGCTCCCGCCTCACCTCTCTCACATCCTCCATGCTCCGCCTCCCCTACTACGCCCTCTACCCCGATGCCGAGCTCACCACGCTCACCGTCGTCATGGCCGAGCGGCTCACGTTCCCCCGCGGATCGCCGGTCCCACGCGCCGCGGTTGTCGAGATACAGACCTGCGGCGGCTGCGGCTGCGAGGGTAAGGCGCCGCCGGAGGTGTACGCGGCGCAGGTGACGCTGCGGTCGCAGCTGGGCGGGCTGCGATGGCTGATGTACCACTACCGGATCACGTCGTTTGTGGTGTTCACGGCCATGTTCCTGGTGACGGCGGTGTGGTGCTTCCTGGTGACGTTTACGGTGGGGGGGCTGGTGGTCAAGGGGCTGATGCCGGCTGCGGTTGGGAGGGTTGGGGGTGGGAGGGATTGGGACGGGGAGTCGGATGAGGAGGAGATGTCGGGGACGGAGAGGACGTTTCCGAGTAGGACAGGTGGGGCGGTGGTTAAGTTTGAGGGGAGGGAGGTGGAGGTCAAGCTGGAGGACCAGGATGAGGAGGATCTGGGGGTGGAGGCTGGGGATGAGGACGAGGAGGGGGGGGTCGTGGTGGGGGGGATTGTGGCGGGGACGGATTCGGGGATTGGGACGAGCTATGATGATGAGACGGGGAGGGTGGGGGCGAGGAGGAGGATTTCAGAGAAGAGGGAGATGTGAAGGGTGTATTGGTACGGTATTTCTATGGGCACGGGGATCTATGTTCGGGTTGGCGTATTGGCATAGGAGGGGATGTGGGCTGAAAAGGGACAGTCGTGTTTTGGCCGATATATATGGCTTACTCAAGGGCTGTCAAGGCCATGCCTATCTTTACAGGCACAAGGCCTTTTTGGTATAGGGAAAAGGGTATTGGTGGAAAGTGGGAGGTTTTTTAGGGACTCTGTGTTTTCCTAGATACCTCGGCTTTGAGAGGCTTGGGATTTCCTTCACCCAGCCCCTCGGCTACAAAAATGACATTGTCATTCTGGCTTGGGCAAATCCCGTGGTGTCTCTGAAGTGGCCGGTTGACAACACATGAACATCCACCCCCGTCTCGGAGTCACCACCTCCCAAATTTGGGCAAATTCGAGGCCTCGTGATAACAGCCCAAAGGAACCGTCAAACGAACCGTCGAGACTCGACGGACTCGGGAGAGGAGAGGGCATACCTAATCTCTTTGTTCGGTACTTGTAGCTGCCGCTCGCTCGCAGCTCTGGGCCATGTATCGCATCCCGTTTGCCGGGTGCCGAATGGATTCCCTGGCCAGACAGAGTCAGTCAGAGTCAGGTAGTGATCAGGCGTCGTTGGCCCGATGCCAGCTCAACGCTTTCGGGGAAATGTGTTGGACAATTCCCCGCCAAAAGACTGGAAGCCAAGAGCGGGGAGACACGACACCACGCGCCAGGCCACATTTGGAGGCGTCGAGCTGAAGAGCATGGAGCTTGCTCGCTCGCTGCTCGCTGGGGGCGGGGCCGTGCTGCCAGACCGCCAGGCGGCCACCGGCACAGTGCCACCTCAGGCCCGAGCGACAGGGGATCGACCTGTGCTCTGGGGCCTGCCACCTGTAACCTGCCGACCCGACCGCCCGACTCCATTCTTCTCCAGGTCTCCAACACTCCTCCACCAAAAGCAGGAGCCCTTCAAAGCAGATGTTCCATCCAGTCCACTGCCCGTCCACTGACCATCCCATCCATCCGCTGTCCGTCCTGCCTTAGCCTGCCTTGCGTATTCCTGCCCCTCATCTCCTCTTCGACCGCCACTCTCTCTTTCAAACCTGCCTTTTGCAACACTCTCTGTTCCTCCCAGGCTGAGTCCGCAATCCTGTCGTGTCGCGCCTCGTTTTGGGAGCTGGCGACACCGACAATCGTCACAAACAGTCCCGAGCGTCGTCGAGGCGCTGCATCAGTGCTGAGTGCATCCCCTTGAAAGGACAAGGGCCTCCAAAAGCAAAGCAAAGCCAAAGCCCGCCTTGACTTTTTTTCCGCAGCGGCTTCTCGCCAAATCCCAACCCCTCCAAATCCAAATCACCCAGGCCTCTCTTCCGCACTGCAACTCTGCACTCCCGCTTCCACCACGGTCTTTACTCGACAAGCTCTCTTGCCGCCTGCGCTGGACAACCACCACCGTTGATCCAGCCCAGGTGACCAGTCGAAACACTTCTGCCGGTCGAGGTCATCCGCGAGCATCCCCTCTTCTCCCCCATTGATTTCTCCACACCGACACCAAGTCCACCGGCAATCTGCGGTCAGGTCGGCTGGCGTGAACGAGCACCACCACTGCCTGTACAACGTCCGCCTCTCGCGCCTTGCCCCGGCCTCCCCCCCTACCTACCAGCTCTTCCCCTCCAACCCGCGATACTACGACGACGAGGAACTCCTCGTTCCGAACTTGCGGTAACACCCACCCCTCGATCACGATACTCCCCCGACCGACACCATGCCCTGCTTCAAGGGCATCGCCGTGAGCATCCATGCGAATGGCGCCCCGCTGCCTGAGCATGGCGTGCAGAAGCAGTCTCGAATGTCGAGGATAAACACCTACATCCCCGTACCGCAGCCGCAGGTCACCAGCAACTTGACCAAGCATGAGCCCGCCAAGTTTGCCATCTCGATCACCCTCCTGACCCCCGGCATGGCAATCCCCTACTCGACGCCGCGCGCTACCGATGCGAACCCATACCCCAAGCCGCAGTTCGTCGGCTCCGCCCCCTCGGGAACCGGCGAGAATGGCCAGTCCCTCGGCATCGTCCCGCCCTACATTCCGATGACAGCCAACGAGAACGAGACGATCGCCGCCTACATATACTTTGATGGCAGACCGAAGGAGGAAGTGGCCACCCTGCTGCGCCCCGGAGAAGAGACCTGGGTCAATAGCCGCTGGGTCCAGGTCCCCGTCTCAGAGGGCGGCGGTCTGGCCGAGAGGGAGTTCCTGTTCCGCGAGGTCGGGCTCGAGAGGTGGCTCAACGGCCTGGACCTCCAGGGCCACGACGCCGCGGAGAAGACGGAGCGACGACGACAGAGATTTGAGAAGCGCCGGAGACGGCAACGGGAGCGCGACGCCCAGAAGGCCGGCTCCGCCCAAGGCACACTTCGCTACGGTGCCGACGAGAAGTCACCCGTCGAGCCCATCTTTGAGGAAGACGCCTCCCTCTCGTCGGAGGACGACGACGAGCCTCCGGAGGCTACAGGCCAGATCAAGGTCGCCATGTTCCGAGTCATTGCCTCGGGTGAGATCAAGAAGGGCGAGTACTCTCCGCAGTTTGACGCGCACGACGATTCGGAGGACTCCGAGGGCGGTAAGGGAAATGGGGTCGACTCGGAGCTTGAGCACACGACCAGTTTTGCGAAGCCCAAGACTTTGGACCCAAAGACCATCAGCACCCAGACCGTGACCGGTATCGACGGTCCCGAGAAGCCGTATGCCGTCTTTACCTTTTTCTACCGCGGAGAGCGTAAGTTTGTTCCTGGCTGTTTGCCCATGTTTGCCACGCGCTAACCCCTCCCAGGCCAGCTTCAGAAGATGGGTGTCATGGCTCCCAAGACCCAGTCGACACCGACGGCCGCCAAGAGACGGTCCGGCCAGCTTGACCTGTCCAAACTCGGCCCCTTGAAGACGACCGGTACCGTCGGTTTCTCGACGTTCCGCGACGGCACAGAGAAGCGTTCGCACAAGAAGAGCCGGAGCAGCATCGGAGGACTCATGGTTGAAGATAGCGACGACGATGACGACGACGACGCGAAGCCCACAATTCTCGAGAAGTTGGACGACATGGAAGTTAAGTACGACAAGTCGAAACTTGGTCCCGAGGATGCCCAGTTTTCGGGCGAGCTGGCCGATGGTGTCAAGCGTATTCGTGTAAGTGCTTGGTCCCAAGTTCAACAGGCATGACGAACAGGATGCCTAGCTAACACGGTTCCCCTTTAGCTCAAGCGAGCTCACTCGGTCGAGCCGGACAGCGCGGCGAGCTCACGCAAGTCGCCCGGAGCCGGGTCCATGGGCGGCGACGCCAGCGCGCCTGACGAGGGAGGAAATCCCGGCACCTTCACCGGTATGTCGGGTGCGTCGATATTCGGAAAGAGTCTGCCCGGGGACGACAACATCGTCGGCAGCCCGCTGAAGAAGGCGCGCCCTAGCATCAGCGGCATCGGCGATCTCAAGCAGCCCGGTGGCACATTCCCCTCCGCTCTCGGGGATATACTCGCCAAGGCAGAGGCTGCTCAGGCAGCTAAGAATAAGCCGACACCTTCGCACACGCCCACACCCGCGCCCGCGCCGGTGAAGGAAGCGACGATGGAGGAGGAGGAGGAGCTTTAGAGCTTCTCTATGAACTCTCAAGCCCACAGGGGAAGCTGGACTGTAAAGGCGGGGCTTTTCGTCAAGCCGCTCGGAACTCCAAGTTTCCCCTTAGTCCAGGAAGAACTCACGCCTGGGTCCACATGGCCCGCTGGTTCTGATGGGCGATTCGAATCCAATGAGGTTCTGACGTGCTTTTCAGCTCTGGAAGAAGGTATCTAGGCGCAGGAAAGAGACCGCGAGTCTTTTTCGGTGGTTGGCTGGGTTTAGGCTCTTTACCTGCCTGTCGGCGTCACGGATGGTTCTTAGAAGAGGTTTCGGCACAGGAGGAAAGGGAGAAAGGGCTGCTACTGCTGCTGCTCTCCCTCCACAGCGATGGGCGTGAGCGGTATTTAGCTACCCGCGCCCTCCCTTTTTTGTTCCTTTTTGGGTGGAAGCGGTTGACCAAGAGAAGAGCAGCGAGAGAGAGGATGACCAGCCCGATCAGCTTGGAGTCGGGACTGGAGGCAGTCGGTTAGCGGTTGTGCGCTTGGGCAATAACATGGAAGGGGGTGGATGGATACCAAGAGCAAGGAGGCAGGGGAAACGTCCCCAGCGGCGCGTATCTGTGTCTGAGTCTGTGTTTTCAACCCGAATTATTTTCTTATTAGACAGAATCAAGTCAAAAGAGAAACCACTCAATGAAGGCGCAAGGACTTGAGGAGTTGGCGTGAGCGAGCTTTTAGTGGTCTATATACCAGTTCCTCTCCTCGTTGGAACGGGAGCATGTGCACGCAAATAGGTAGATATATATGTCTGCCCGGCTCCGAGACCCGGGCTCCGGGCCGGAAGGGCTCAAACTGCCACCCACACCATATCTTGCTGGAGAGGAGGGAGGGGGGTACTTGCTCGGACTGCGCGCATTCACAAGGTCCTTGGTTCATTGGATTGGATACGTGTGGCTTCGGGGTACAAAGATACCGTCCAATTATGTCTACATCTAAGATCAAACAGATGAGGCTGTCTACAGTGTCGATTGCTTCTCCCCGAACCATGTCGGCTCTTATTTCCCCGCCTCTGGGTCCTACAGAGAGAGAGGGAGCAAACATGCTGCATTTGGGTTGGCGTTTGTTGGCACCTAACTTGAACCTTGAGCCGGACGTAAGCAGGTACGCCCGCCCGCCATCCCTGGTCTTTGGTCGGTCTTTGTTGGACTATTGAACATATATCGACGGTTCAACCACCTTTTTGGCGGTGGTGTCTTCTCAAGTTGTCTGGTTCCTCCCTGGCAGACACTGACTGTTAACGCTGATTGAGTTGCGTGGTGATAACCTCCTTTTGCGAATACCCACCACGCAAAGCCACACCCACCGAAAAATGGCAGGCCAAGTGCCAGCAGAAGGAAAGGGAGCAGCACCTCCCGTCCCCGCTGACCTGCCCCATCGCGAACACCACGGAAGCAGCCAGCAAGACCCGGGTCCGTTCACCCCCGACTTCAAGCGCCTCGTCCTCTCAACCCTCGAGGAATGGCACCTCCCGGGTCTCGCCATGGCCGTCATCGACGGCGACAAGACCTGGCTCGAGGTACCCCCCCCACCCCCCACCCCTTTCACCCCCAGAGGCCTAAAACTCTCGTAGGGCTTCGGCCACGCCACCCTCTCCCCCCCCACCCCCGTCACCCCCACCACCCTCTTCATGGGCGGCAGCACCACCAAAGCCTTCACCGCCGCCACCGTCGGCCTCCTCCTCGACCGCGCCCCGCCCCCGCTCTCCTGGAAGACCCCCATCGCCGCCCTCCTCCCGCACTTCGCCACCTCCTCCCCCTGGGCCACCTCCCACCTCACCCTCGACGACGCCGTCTCCCACCGCTCCGGCCTCCCGCGCCACGACCACGCCAGCGCCCGGTGGTACCCGTCCCCCTCGGGCGGGCGCCACGCGGCGACGCCGTCCGACATCACGCGCGCGCTGCGGCACGTGGCGTTTACGCAGGAGCCGCGGACGACGTTTCAGTATAACAACCTGATGTACGTGGTGCTGTCGGAGTGCGCGGAGGTTATCGCCGGGGACGGGCGGTCGCTGGGGGAGATGATGCGGGAGATGATATGGAGGCCGCTGGGGATGGGGGATACGTTTTATGGGGTGGAGGACTTGGGGGTGAGGGGTGGGGGGAGGAGGTTGGCGACGGGGTATGCTTGGGATGTGGAGGAGGGGGGGTTCAAGGAGTTGAGGGTGGATGCTACGCCGGAGCTGGCTGGGGCGGGGCTGGTGATATCGTGCGTGAAGGACTATGCGAAGTGGGTGAGGTGTTGGTTGGAGGGGGGGGAGGGGGTCATGTCGAGGGAGGTGTGGGAGGATTTGATGGTGCCGAAGATGTTGGAGGGAGGGGGGCAGAGGGCGTTTGATGCGCCGACGGGGTATGCTTGTGGATGGTGAGTGTCCCCGTCCCTTGGAGATTCTGGGGAAGGGATGGTTGACTGGCGAGTAGGTCTGTGGGATCGTACAAGGGCCACAAGTTTATAACTCACAGCGGGATGATGGAGGCGTTTGGGGCAAACATCATCTTCTTTCCGGACGACGGGTTTGGCGTCGTGGCTCTGGGGAATACGGCGATCGAGGCCAATGCCGTGTCGGATGTGCTGCTGTGGCGGTTGGTTGACGACAAGTTTGGAGTCCCTCAAGCCAGGAGGTTCGACTGGGCGAAAAAGTAAGTCCTCGCGGACGATAGTTGAGAGAATGCTGACAGTTTGAAGGTGGAGAGATGTGCAGGCATTCATGGCTCGCAAGCTGGTGAATCCCATCGACACCATTTTCCCTCACCGTACACCCAACCCTTTGCCGCCCAGCTTGCCCTTGGAGCAGTACGTTGGGAGGTACTTCCATCCAGGATATCAGAACATGGTCGTCGAACTTGGAGCCGAAAAAGGCACCCTCAAGGCAGACCGAAGCGACTTCACCTGGCAGCTAACTGCCGAGTTCAAGCACGTATCCGGGGAGTATTGGGTCATGTGTGCAAGATTGGCCAAGGCCCCAAATGCAATCGTGTTCGTCGACATTGCTGCCGTCGAGTTCAGGGTGGGCATCAATGGCAAGGTGGAAAGCATGGGTGTCGAATGGAGAGACACTTGGACTGAAGGAATCGAGGAACTTGTTTGGTATGATAGAGTAGATTGATGAGCAAAGCACATGCTTTGCGTGAGGCTAAGAAGTAACGCAGGACAGAGTCTGGTGCGGTCCAATGGTCCTGGGATCGCAAAAGCTCAAGTCCGTGACTCGAAACGATGGAGATACTATCTGATTGCATTGTTAGCTTCTGCTGCTAGCAAAAAAGTTTGAGAATGCAAGGTGAGGATAGCAAGTCAGACTGTTGAGCTTGATATATTGGATCAACATGGAGATTCAGTTGGCCGTTCTTAATGGAAGAGTTTGTCATCATAGAGGGAGGAGGAAGCACATGGTTCCCCGCGAAAAGGAAGATTCTCGTAACATACCTATTGAACAATGGTGGTGGTCGGAGTTGATGTGAAAAGTTTGGAAGCGGGAAGAGAAGAAGCTTGAGCCAGAAGCTCAATTTATTTCCCCAAGAATCTTTTCTGGGACAAGCTCGGGCCCATGTGGAGTCACAGCTCCGACCACGGCATGCCTGAGGCCGAAAACCTACCCCACCATTGTTTTCACGCGACACTCACCCCCGCCCCTTTGGGTATCTACAAACTTCTCTCCAAAACCACCGGCACCCCTCTTCCTCTCCAGCTCTTATCAACTTGCGGTAGTGACTACCATTGCGCCCACGCTCGTCACCTTTTGCCAACAGACCGAAGCTCTTCTCACTTCGCACATTCAAGATGGGTAAGCACATTCGGCGAGCCGTCACACGCCCACCTCGGCTACCCCGCGACCTTGACATCTGCTAACCTTTCTCAGCCGACTTCCAGGGCATTGCGAGTATGTCTCTCAACTCCCACGGGCGCAAGCCAAATCCAGATGATACCGAGTTCATGGGCGCGTCGCGCCTGACGGGGCGGCACTTGGCAACCTCTGTGGGATCAGGCTGACGATTCGATCTGTCCGATAGCGCAATTCGTCGCGCACTACTACACAACCTTCGATGCCGAGCGCAAGAACCTCGCCAGCCTCTACGTTAGCCCTCCTGCAGTCCTACTGGGGGTTGAGATGTCGTGGCTAATGTTCATCACAGCGAGATGACTCCAAGATGACCTTTGAGTCGGACCAATTGGCGGGAGCCTCTGCCATCACCGACAAGCTTGCGGTAGGCCACATGTCGATATACTGCTTGGGGGAATAGGGTTGCTAAACTGTTGGTCTTTGTAGGGTCTGCCATTCCAAAAGGTTCAGCACAAGTATGGCGGCGTCGATGCTCAGCCCACCCCCACCGGTGCGATCGTGATCCTCGTCACCGGACAGCTCGTGGTACGTTCTGGGATGGAAGTGAGATGAGAAGGTTGACACATCTAACCTTGACACGCTCCTAGGTCGACGACAGCACCGCTCCCCTCAGCTACTCGCAGACCTTTGTCCTGGGCACGGACGCCGCCGGGGGCTGGTACGTCCAGAACGATATCTTCAAGCTCGTCGTCTTTTGAGCAGCTGTGCCTGACGATGGATGGGCGCGATTTTGGTGCCATGGTGGATCGCGAATATACCAGCTTGTTTGATTTCTGAAATGGAAGATGGTTATTTTCCTTGATGGTGCTGTCTTAGAAGCTGGAGTGGTGAACTGCAAAGCGTGGGTAGGACAGAGGCGAGTGGGCAGGACAATCTATGGAGCGGGAGCAACCTATATACCTTCTGTTCCCTAACAGGATGGAATGCCCAAAAGGGGGTTGTTCAAGACATGTCGCTGGCCCAACACCAAGACCCGTCCTTGGCTTCCTTGCGTGTGTGAAAATAGATGCAGCTTCTTCCGGGCGCGGCATCTGTTGCCGCGTAACCTTGGGTACGTCAGCAAATGGGGCGCTGCTCACAGGTATCCTGCTGCCTCGTCGACTTGCACAAAGTATATGAAGCAAACAGTTCCCCGAGTCTTTTTTGGTGGTAGTCCCGTTTGAAAGCACCACTTGTTCATCCCCAGCTTTCGATCGGCCTACCAGTGCATGCAATTCTGTGTCTGAGAAGGTGTTTCGGAAGCAGACCAAAAACTCATTTCAAGAGGCTGGAAGTCACGGCAACGAGAGCCGTCGTTCGACACCCCCCTGCTCTCTGACGTTGCAGGGAGCACAAGGGCCCAATCTGTGGGGACCTCGGATCCCTCCAGCGGACCAGCACCAGTTCCAGCACAGCCACTTCTATCATTGAGGCGGGAAAAGACAACGTGCTTCCAACTTTGGCGCTGCTGAGCTTATTGAATCCCCAAAGCTTCAAACATCATCCTCGACCAAAGAAACAGCAATCAACGCATTCCCTACCCAGACAAAGCGCATCCCTCCGATAGCCACCGAGCTTTGAGTCGACTGCCCAGCATCCAGCCACCCCGTGACCATCGACAAGAACCCAGGGACCACTTTGCATTCCGGCCCGGCCTGCGAATAACATCAACCACCACCGGAGCCATCGGCCCCCTTTCCTCTCGCCGAAACCGACTGTGCTGCCCCTCAGAACACCAACAAGATGACGTTGAAAGAGGAGTTCGCCACGCGCAACTTCAGTAAGTGATCTACGACCCGAGCGCGCTCCCGGCGAGCCTCGTCATTGCTGTGTTGCCGTCCCATGCTGACAAGCTGCGCTCCAGGTATCTACGCGCAATGGTAAGACCTTGCTCCCCATCCCCATCGAACTCGGCCTCCCCCTGGCAAACGCGCCGTCGATGGGCCCCTGATGAACCGGCGATGCCATCGCCAGAGGGACAAGACCGCCGTCGCAAGACTGGAAGCTGACATGACCCAACAAACAGGCTCGGAATTCTCTGCATGATCCTTTGCTTCGCGCTAGGGATCTCCAACATCATCACCGGCCTCGTCCACCCCACGCTCATAATCTTCGCCGCCCTCGCCCTGTAAGTCAAGTTGGCCGGCCGGCCGACCCCCTCCCCCCTCCGGCCCCGTCCCCCACTGACCGCGACCACACCAACAGAGCGTCCTCCTTCGTCATCCTCTTCATCGAAGTCCCGCTCCTCCTCCGCATCTGCCCGACCTCGTCGGGCTTTGACGCCGCCATCCGCCGCGTCTCGACAAACTACATGCGCGCCGCCGCCTACGCCGTCATGGCCGTGGTGCAGTGGCTGTCCCTCCTCTCCATGGCCACGGGCCTGATCGCCGCGGCCGTCTTCCTGAGCCTCACGGCGCTGTGCTACCTGGCGGCCGCCGTCAAGGGCCAGGCCTTTGTCGGGAGCAAGACGCTGGGTGGTCAGGGTGTGGCGCAGATGATTGTCTGAGATGGGTGCCGCGACTCGGTCGGGCTGTGTGGGATACTGCGAGAGCGGGTAGGGGGTGAAGGAGAAGCAAGAGGGGGTTGGCGACGGATGCGCAAGAGAGGATACACTCCGCGTTGTCGATGGCCCTTGACACGCGCTGGTCCGACGACAAACGGAAAGGAGAAGAGGAAACAGGAACTGGCTGTGAGCATCATTTTCACACACGAGCACCAGGTTTCGGATCGGGTTTCGCCAAAAAAAAAATACATCACTTGGCCGGCTGGCTTTTGACGGCGTCTAGGGGACGGAATGGGCGGGACATCGCAGTGTATTCTGATTGGGATTATTCTTTGCAGGACTAACGCTGTCGAGGCATGGCTTTCTCGCGCGAGGGGGGCTGGTTAATGCGCAATGGGCTTGTTTCTTATACGAAATGAAATGTTTCTTGGATGTGTTGGTTCGGTTGGAGGGACGTGACGAGGAGGGTGTTTGTGACGAGAGGGTAGGTATATCGATCGATGATGTGGGTGATGCCCACGGTGTTGCTCCCCTCTGTCAACTCGCCGGTAGTCTTGCAGGTCGTTAGGGTTGTTGTTCCCCCCCCCTGCCGAGAAAGAGGTGGGCGTGTCGGGGACGACGATGCCTATGATGCCATCCATGGTGAAAAGGGGGAAGAGATCAGGATTTCAGCATGCCACCATATTGGATTCATAGAGGGAACTTGGACCCGGCGAGGTGTCTAGGAGTGGCGACTTTCTGGTGCTGCTGATAGGGGCTGGTGTTGATATACCATATGCTGCAAGCCAAGTCACCATGACAACGGGCGGGGAACGGGGTTCGAGGATGTGGTCTGCGGTGTGCGGTGTGACTAAGCCCAGGAGGTATGGGGAAGGTATACACGCCGAACAGATACGTTGGCGTGTTGGTTTCGGGGTTGCTCTGGTGGATAGCACGGTAGATTTGCTGGATAGGTAGGGAGTGGGAGGAGGTCCTTGCTCAGTTGGTACAGCTGTCTTGACTACCTAGTATCTGAGGCATTGGCTTAGCCGCTTAGGTTGACAGGGTGGCCGAGGGGCCCTCTGGTTGTTCCAATGTGGAGGATTTCTATGCGGGAATACATTGTCTGTGTATGTATGTCCTGGGAGGGCCAGGACGAGGGGAGAAGGGGTTGGCTGGGTTGGCACATGTACGGATACTCTGTGAGACCTACGTCTTGGAGTAGGGGTATGGGTTCGGTTGTTTGACGACAACTGAGGAAGTTTGTTGATTTGGGGCAGAAAGATACCTCTTAAGAGGAAGAGAAACAACCCTGATGAGAATGGGGAGTGAGGTTGGGAAGGAGAGAAAATACACTGATGTGCTGGAAAAGGGGTTACCAAACACTAGGCAGGTGAGAAAACTGACATTCCACCAAGAACGGCGATGGGAGTACCTATCGTAGGTTCGTATTGTGTCCAAAGCCAGGGACCGAATATGCCGGCCGCTATGCAATGGGATAGCTCCGTGTTGACCGCCATCTTGACCTGTGGATATCGCGGGGCGGCAATTCCACTTCACCCCATCGCATTGGACGGGTGACTATTAACAGCACATCAAAGCCATGAGGTAGGCCAAGGTACCAGTTGGTATACTTGTCGATGGACTGTCTGAAAAAAAGGAGAAGCGCAGCTGTCCGGCTGGCAGGGTACATGAACAGACCAAGACTGTACGACATAGTACGATCGTCTTGCATCTGGGCCGGTCTCTGCTGCCGTGGCCGCGGAGTCGAAGCGGAGACATGGACCATGGGGGAAAAGGGCGGTTGCTGAAAAAGTCATGATGCAGAATGAAAAACCGACGACGCCCCGTGATCCGGGGGACAGAACACCTGACCAGCCTCGCCGGCCTCCGAGCTAGACTCGTCAGGGCCAAGCTGCCTCTTCTGGGCCGTCCGGCGGGCAGGGCGAGGTCCACGACTGGCGGAGTCTCTTCTGGCGAAAAATGCAAGAGTCTTGATCCATCTTGACGGCATCAGGTCACGCACTGTGCCGTGCTCTGTGTGCGTCAGGGGCAGCAGGGAATCGTGGTTGCCATGGCTGAGATGCAGTTTGGAGCACCATCCCACTATATCGACGCTGAGTTTTGGGGTTTCTGTTGCTAATGGGGTGGCCGAGAATGGGGGGGGGGTTGATTGGGGGTGTGATGCTGAAGGGATTGCGTCATGGTATGTATTGAATGGAAACGAGCGAGGGCTTGAGGTATTTACTTGGTCTGGATGTGATGATCAACTCGAAGGGTCAAAGACGGAGCCAACAACAAACCACGGGGATTCCATCAAACTCGTTGTCCCCTCGAGTCCGGGCCTGGGCGGCCGGGCGGGTCTTCCTTTGAGTCTTTGACAAGTCTCATTGAAGCTCGCATCAAGGAAGAAAGGACTTCGGGAGGGACGGGGCAATGACGAGGCCATTAGCACTGTGCGTGTTTGGAGAGCACTGTCCCATCATGCACTGTATGGCGCCCCCCCCCCGGCGACCATGGCGGGGTCGAACGTCACAACAGGAGCTTCCCGCAGAGAGGCGGTCACCGAGAGAAATTCTCGATGGCCTTGGCCGCGGTTGGCGTTTGTGGTTTGCGAATGGCGAGATGGATTGCATGAAGAATTTTCACCACCCAATGGTACATGGCAAATCGGACTGTGTTTGCCGTTCGAAAAGTGTCGAAAGGAACCTGAGGGAGCTCCCGGTCGTCGACGACCCCGCCATGGATCGACTCGAGGGAGGGGAATCGGATGCCCCACCGTGAGCCCGCCATCGTCACAGCTGTGAGGAAGAAGCCGCCGTTTGATCACGACAGCTTCCTCAGAGACGAGCGAACTGACAAGATGGTGGGTTGGTGGGTCCGGGCACTGTTTTGGCGTTTCACAGAGCAGGACTGGCATCGGGTGTTGTTTCCTCAACTCCATGGGAGTCCCGATGGTCAGACCTTGACCACGAAGCTCGAGAGTCGACACGGATCCCTCACAAAAGACATGGAGTCTTTCCCCAGCCGTCTGATCCAGGCTGTCAGCCACCCTCTTGCATCTGTACATGAGGTAGGTACCCAGGACGGCTTGCAGTGTTGCGTATGTGCAAGTACACAGGTACCTGGTGTACCACTCACTCTGTGGAGAAGGGTGGAGAAATGGCAACATGCCCCGTTTGAGATCAGGGCAACTCACTCATCAGCGTTCAGTCAGGAACCCGCCCTTGCGTTGCCTCGAGGAGCATGAGCTGTCCGAGTTTTTTTTAGCTTGAGCTTCCTGTGCAGCATAGGAGGTTGGTCGAGGGACGAGGGTACCTAGCACCCGTCAGTGGATTCCCTGAAATATTCGGTGACCAAAAGGTATTGGAAGTGTGGAAGTATAATCTCTTTGCACAGCCCAGCTTGAGCAGGGAAGGAGTGCCTGTTGTGGTTACTGCGTAAAAGAAAGAATCGTGCCCGTCTGGCTGAGACGGTACACGGCAGTACCCCGGATTCCACTCGAGCCCGGTCGATCCGATGTACACAGTAGGTTCTTGAAGCTTCGTACTGGCTTGTACCTTTTCCTCCCGCACCTGCTCGCCATCGGTTGCTGCGTGGCTTTCCACGTTCTCCTTCTCAGCCAGTCACTGGACCACTTCGCTGGCGACTTGCTCAGCCTAATGAGGCCAGACGAAGCCAGCCAGGCCTCTGTAATCCCTGCGGGTGCATCGTGAGGAGAAGAGACGTTTTTCGAGGATTGCGGGCGGTCTCTGGTCAGGTGGATCACGGTGGAGGTACATGGGCGTCGGTACCCTCCGGCGCAAACACAGTTGTACCTTGCCGGCTCCGTACGGATGACGAACAAGGCGTTGCGCGCCGATATAAGTGGCCAAGGCCCGCCCCAGCTTGATCTCGTCCAGTTTCATCACCAGCTTTGAGACCGTGTGTCACCAACTCTGATCCCATATTCCATTCAATTCACCGACCCTCAATTGAGATACTGCGCACCCGTCTGCTTATCTTTTTCCCACAACACCACCCTCCACAGCCGTCTCTCTTCCACACGGCCAACTTCCACCAATTCTCCCCCTCCGGTTTAGTCCAGAGACCAAGTCCTCAAGGTGCGTACGCTACTCCCCCGCCAGTCTTTGGTGAACCGCGCCCTTGCCGCATGTTCCCAACGAATGCCACCGTCCCATATTCCCGGCTCTCACCATTCCGGCGAGTTATGGGCGTCGCTCTCTCCGGGAGATTCCTGCCTGCAGTTCAGGAGGGTGCATTGCACCATGGCCAGCCAACCCTCGTGGGCCTCGCAGCCACTCTCCCGTGATAGCGACAGCTTGCATCCCCATCCCCAGCTTCTGCTCGGCGGGTGCCCGGAGCCACAACCTCCAGATGCAACGGGAATTGTTCTTTGGGCAGGACCGCTCCTGGCGGTCAGGCTCAAGTGGCCGCTGTCCTTATCAGCGGCCCGGTCTCCACGAGACAAGAACCAGAACCAGAACCAGAGCCCGAGCCTGAGCCCGAGCCCGGGAGTTTTCCAGTGACTCCTTATCTGCCGGCGTGAGGCTGGCGGGCCGGAGTCACGGGCTAACACCCGGGTGGTTCTGCGACACGCATTCTAAGCGAGTGTACCTCCAGAATCACCAGGCGTGAGAGCTTCACCCCCTTCGATAGGGTCCAGCCTCTTGCCGCAGGGTCTGGGAGTGTCTGCTGAGTCCCGAGTCCCGTTGGAGTAGCCGTCAATGCTGCAGTGCAGCTGGATCGACTCCCCGCACTCCCCTGCTACGCTTATCTTGCATCCACTGCGATTTGGGGTTTCGGGGCTTTTCTATCTCTTCACCGACAGTTTGTTGCAGGAGCATGTGCTGACCCAGATCACACGTGTAGAAACGAGCGGTTCCAGAGTGATTGTCCCTTCCCGCGTCAACCCGCCCGGCATTCCTCGAACCGCCCGCCGCTTCCCCTCCGTTATCGCCCAACCGCGCCCTCCCTCCCCAACCTTGAACGGCCTCGAGTTCACGACCCCCTTATAACTCGCCCGTCATGTCTGCCACAGCCACCCAGCAGCCTCCCCCCTCTATCCCACCACGCCCATCCAGGAGTCAGGAGAAAGCATCATTACCAATGGTTCCCCCCCGCCCGGCCAACCGCCGGTTGGAGCGCTCCCTGAGCCCCAACCACGATCGCTTCGCCCCCTCGCCGCTCAACGAGGCCCTCCTGTCCAAGTCTCCCCGCCCGTCGATCGCCGGCATCTACCACTCGAACAATGTCGACCGCACCAAGTCGGTCGAGATCCCCTCCACCGCCGGCGAAGAGGGCCTGGAATACGCCGCCATCTCCGAGGAGGCCAGCAGCCCCGAGCATACCCGCACTGTCGGCGACCTCAAGCTCCACGCCCCAAAACCTTCGCTGCCCGCCGTTAGCGCCAAGCAACGCGTCATGGCCGTCACCCGCACTGATAGCGACAGAGCGGCTGCATTTGGCATCGGCAGGCCCAGCAGTAACGATGACTCGACTCACCAGCTCCCCTCCAACCGCAGTCTGAAGAAGAAGGCTAGCACTACAAGTCAGCTGTCGGCCACGGAGAGCCAGTTTGATGACGAGCACGGAATCCCAGAGATCGGCCAGCAGGTGCCCATGTACCCCAATGCCGGTGACGTCCAGGCGCCTTCACCCGCCCCCAGCGCCCTCGAGGGTTCCAAGAAGCATCACACCCGCAGGTCTTCTTCTCGCGGTATCCCTCCTGGAAGCTACGGCCTCCACGGACACGGCTTGGGGGGACAAGAAAAGCTTGACAAGCTTGACAAGGCATACTACGAGAAGCACCCAGAGGCCCTCAAGAAGGAGAAGACATCGCACCACCACGACCGCGCCAATGATTTTTCCATGTCCAAGGATGACCTGGAGAAGATTGTCCGAGAGACAGCCAGTCGCGGATCCGGCATTGGTGAGCAGAACAACGTATTCCTGTTTGTTGACCTGAGCTAACTCCATACAGCCGTCAAGAGCGAGTGCGCTGGCACCCCGAGCGAGTACGTGGCCTACAAGGCTCTGGAGGAGAAGGAGAACCCCAAGTTCACTCTTTCGGACACCGATGCCGTCTATGTCGACCCCGGTCATCAAAGCCCGGAAATGTTCAAGACGATCGACATGCCCTCCGAGTATGAGGATGAGCGCAACGAGTACACCGCCCCTATCCTGGCCGACGACGAAGTCGCCAAGGACCCGTCCCCATACCAGCAGCCGGCCGTCGCTCCAGGCAAGGAACGTCTTGGCAGCGCACTCGAGATGGACGAGTCGATCAGCCGTCCGTCCAGCAGGCCCACGAGCCTTTACAAGGAGCCCACCTTCGAGAAGCAGTCCACGCCCCTAGAGGACGTGGAAGAGTACGAGCCTCTCTTTGGTGATGAAGACAAGGCCGCCAAGAAGCCAGCTGTCGAGGAGAAACCCAAGAAGGAGAAGAAGCAGCGTTTCCCTAGCGCCGACGTCTGGGAAGACGCACCTAGCAGTGTGCACTACACTGCCGAGGTTTCTACCCCCGATATCCCGGAGGAGCAGACTGAGTCGGCCACTGCGAGGTCAATTTCTCCCCCCCGAGATACCGAGACACCTGCCCAGGCCTTTGCCCGCCACCAGGAGGAGTTGGCGGAGAAGGAGGCAAGGGAAGGCGGTCCTGAGTGCTTCCTTCCCGGCCATAAGAAGAAGAAGCCTTCGTGGGTGGAACATCAGACACATCTCGCCAGCGAGCCCACCACTCGACCGAAAATGGCGCAGAGGTTCCCGAGTCGCGATGTATGGGAAGATACCCCCGACAGCCTCTTGCTCGAAACGACCGTATCAACTCCGCAGAATGACGACTCGGCAGAGCAGTCAAAACCCGAATCGCCCGACAGCTCAGCAAAACCTGCCATTCCCGAACGGCGACCCAAGCCCAGACAGGGGTCCGCGGACGACAAGCCGGCGATTCCAGATCGGCCCAAGCCCCAGATCCCTTCCCGTCCGGTCAAGGCGAGTCCTTCTTCTGGTGGACTAGAACCTGCCGAGGCCGCTGCTCCCCCCAAACAGAAGCCGGCCGTGCCTGCACGCCCGGTTGGTTCCAAGATCGCAGCGCTGTCGGCTGGTTTTATGAGCGACCTGAACCAGCGCCTGCGTCTCGGCCCACAAGCCCCCAAGAAGGAGGAACCCGCAGCCGAGGAGGCCGTCGAAGAGGAAAAGGAAAAGGCACCGCTCTCCGATGCGCGCAAGGGGCGGGCTAGGGGCCCCCAGAGGCGAGCACCGGCAAAGAGCGCCAGCCCTGCACCCCCGGTGGCCGAGCCTGAACAACCCAAGCTGGTGTTTACACAGGCCATGACCCTCTTTGAGATCGATCCAGAAGAGGGCGAGGTCAGTCTTGCTGCTCAGTCTGCTGAGTCTAAGGCCGTCGAGCAGGTCAAAGAGGAGCCCAAGCAGGAGTCCGCCACCAGTGCCGCCACTGAGGAAAAGGAGGCTGAGGAGTCCAAGGAGGAGCCCAGCAGCAGTGTTGCCATCGAGGCCGAGGACGTCAAAGAAACCGAAAAGGCTGCAGAGGCCGAGCCAGTCGAAGAAAAGACCGAAGAGAAGACCGAAGACACCAAGGTGGAGACACAGTCACTTGTGACCAACATGGCTGGGGAAACCATCTTGGAGGAGACGGTCAAGAAGGCGGCGGACGGCAACAGGGGTCTTCCTGTCGAGCCCATTGCCACGGAGGAGCGATGAATTCGATGAATTAATGACGGTTAGGAACAGGACCGGGAAAAGTTGTCTTGGAGGCTTTGGTGGGTTTGTTTGCTTTATCGGATGGCTGTGTTTTTCGGTCTCTTGCCCGATCGGAGGACTTTCTTAACCGGAGAGCGATGGATGGTATCCATTGCCTGTGTTGTTGTCTTTGGTAGCCTAGATAGACCTTTTATTTCATTCCCTCCTTTGACGAAAGACGCTGGGAAGTGTCGTGCGCGAAGTCGATAGTCCTTTATTCTGCGCAGCATCACGGATAGATACTACTGATTGGGAAAGCAATACTATTCTTTCCACGAACACAGAAATGCCACTTTGACTTGTCATCACGAGTTCACAACCAGATGTCCAACCTGCCAACCCCACCGAGGATTGTCAAGCCCCCCTGGCCCTCTCCAATGTGGAAGCATCCACATCTCAACTGTTTACGACTCGTAAAGTCCACAGCACGACAATGATGAGCCCCTCTCCCATGCTTTCAAAACACAACCAGCACACCAGGGCAACTTGGCCGAGCGGTCTAAGGCGCCACGTTAAGGAGATACCCTTAATCACACACCCCATCTTGATCTTCTGAGGTCATCATGAGTAGTTCCGTGGTCCGAAAGGGCGTGAGTTCGAATCTCACAGTTGTCAGCTGATATTTTTGCCGCCTTGACACAAGGCCGTGGATCACCTTTTGCTCTTTGTGTGCGGTGTGTGTTCTTTTTTGTGCGAGAGGGTGAAAGGGCTGTGGTGTGGGGACGGGACGGGCTGCCGCCGGCGATAGGGCGCATTCCGGAGCATGCACATCACCAACGAGCACCAGGACCGCTGGCGCAACGGTAGCGCGTTCGACTCCAGATCGAAAGGTTATCCGTTCAAATCGGGTGTGGTTCAATTCCCAAATTTAGCTAACCTCTCAGAGGTCAATATGCTGTGTTCTTTTTTTTATTCTTTTTTGGTGTTGGGAGGGGGGGATGTTTTTTTTGCGTCATGCAAGCAAGGCTGCTTGCGATCCTGGTGCTTGGTGTTTGGGAAGGAGGATGTAGCACGGTTGACTTCGACAACGGCTCCCTCTGACGAGATTCGGAACTCGTCGACACCATCTGCCGCGCACCTACCGCAACATCGTCGACACCATCTGCCGCGCACCTACCGCAACATCGTCGACTGCCAGATGGACTCCAGACCGCAGAGAGTCGAACTTCGAAGTTGCCCTGACTCGCTCCGCCGCTTCTTCTCCACCACTCTGCACGATCTTGACACGAGAGCCCGCAGCTCCAACTACAAAAGCCCTTTTTCCCAGGGCACGCTCCCATCCAGCCCGACCGGCCTTCAAGGTTGTATAGTGTAGCGGTTATCACATCGGATTCTGATGTCCTCCTCCAGTGCCCTCTGTAGGAGACCCAGACATTCCGGGGACCCCGGTTCGAGTCCGGGTACGACCTGATCATGTCCTGACGACAAGATTGAGAATGTTCTCTCTTTTTGCATCTCTTCTGCTCTTTCTGCAGAGTGTATGTTGGCCGCAACATTCTTTTTGCTCGCATGACAGTGAGAAAGAATCCCCCCTTGCCCAAGAGGCAAGGTCTGATCAAATGCAACGACATCAGGGCAGGACAAAAAAAGATGTGCCAGAGAAAAAATGTCAAAAAGAAACAGTACAACTTCATCGCCATCGGGAATTGAGCCCGACGTGGGGGTCGAACCCACAACCTTGAGATTAAGAGTCTCACGCTCTACCGATTGAGCTAGCCGGGCGAGTGGTTGTGTGTTTGTTGATGGAATGGAGTTGTGGGTATTAGGGTTCATGGTCAAGGAGGTGAGTCATGATGCCGTGCGTTGCCATGCAGACCAGCCCTGCACATGTAAGTGAAGAAAACAAAATCCAGCCATTGCCAGCTAATCCAGGAGTATCTCGCTATCATCATCATCACCACCCTTCGACCTCCTCCTCAGAGCTTTCAACTCCTCCGTCAGCCGGCCCGTCAACCTCTCCAGTATCCATTCCGCCTCCTCCATGCTCCCCATCAGCGGGCTCTTTGTCCCGACCCACGACCAAGACTCCCCTTCCCCGTCCTTCCCCTCTTCCTCTGGCGGTCGTTTCTTCTTATTCTTATGCAAAGCCCGATGTACGTGCCCCGGCCCGCGATGCCTGTCGGCATCCCCCTCGTCCTCGCCAACTAGTCGCAGGTACCACGCCCACTCGGCAAACGTGTACTTGCGCGGCGGCTTGCTCTTGAGGTGCTGCGTGACGCGGCCAATCTCCTCGACGAGCGTGATGTGGTAGTCGACCGGGTGTGCGGGGATGTCGGGGAGGGACTGGCGGGGGAGGGAGGCGGTGCGGGTGAATTTCAGGAGGGACTCGTTGTCCTTTTTGAACCCCTTCTTGCGGTTGGGGTGGGGGTCGTTGGTGAAGGAGATGCTCGGGCTGGAGTGTATCGAGGCCTGGGGGTGTTTTTGGTGCTTCTCCCCCGAGGAGGTATCCTCGGCGGCCTCCGAGTCGCTGGCGGCCCCGGACGCATCGCCGGAGACGTGGCTGCCGGTCTCGAGACTGGAGTGTGCTGAGAGAGGGGGGCGGGTTTCCGCTGCTGTGTTGGCGTCGACTCGCTTCGAGTGGACGGCGTCGTCGTGGGCGTCTCGGGATCTCTTCTCGTTGGCTTCGTCTGGGGCGGCACCTTCGGCCATGAGTTCGCGCTGGTCTCGTTGTATGCCGTCTTCGAGGTCGTCTCCGTTTCCATCCCCGGCGGCTTTCGAAGTGTCCCCCAGCAACCCGACCGGCTCGTCGCCCATATCTTCGTCTTCTTGAAACAGTTTGCCAAAAGAGATCTTTCCCAGGATCCGCTTCAAGTCCTTCTTGAAGCCGCGTTCGCCTGGAAGGATGGTAATGGTAGCGATCTGGTCGGTTCCGTCCCGGATAACTTTGACGACAGTGTCGCCGGCGTTGGATATGAGCACCGTCATGGTCGGCAGCGCCAACAGCGCCCAAAAGACCCAAAAGGACTTGCCACCATTCGACACGGGCGTCAAGTCCCCGTACCCAATGGTCGTAAGTCCCAGAAACGCAAAGTAAAAGCCATCGAAATAGTCCCAGCCCTGATATGGCGCCTCGCACTGCCTAAAGATCTCGGCACCCACGAGCCACAGCACCAGCCAGGTCGTCGTCGATATGGCCATCGAGTACCACCGCCTGCGGCGGTCCGCGACGTCTTGGATCTTGCGCATCAGCTTGAACTCAGCCTCGCGGCGCTCAAACTCGGTGAGACCAGTCGATGCGGCCGAGGGAGAGGACGACGTGTTGGGTGGTTGCTGCCCGTCCGAGATGGGAATGAGCATGTCGTCCTTGCCCTTTTTCACCATGCGCCGGAGGGTCTGGCGGCGCTTGCGCTCGACAACGCGCGCGTCGAAGCGGCGACGAGCGCGCTCCAGCATCAGACTGCGGATGGACCCGATGACGAGACCGAGGCTGATGATGCCGACGAGTGAGTAGGGTATGAGAACACCCTGGCCTACGCGCGTGGTTGGGTACATGTCGCCATATCCAACGGTGAAGAGCGTCACGGCGGCCCAGTAAACGGCGTCGAGATAGTGCCATTCCTCGATCTTGGAGAAGACGAGGGCGCCGATCAGGAGGTACAGCAAGAACATGATGGTCTGCAGCATCAGCGTCCGCTGGCTGGCCGTGAGCATGAAATCCTTGGGGTAGTGTCCTGCCTGGGCACCAGCAAAGGTGGTGGCCATGAGGGAAGCGACGACAAAGTACAAGACGGCCGAGTATATGGCGTAGTAGAATGCCTGGGACCAGATGTAGTCGATCTCGGGCTGGAGGACCAAAGGTCCGGCGGCGGTTGCGGTCAAGGTGATGAGGCATATCGAGGAGATGTACCAGCCGATGATCGTGACGGGTTGGGCGATGGAGAAGCGCAGGCGGCGTGTCATGTTGAGCAGGAGCGTCGAGTTGGCCACGAGGGCGATAACCAGCTGAACCGCGTTGACAGCCGTGAGCCATGGCGGGTCGCGGACATAGGTGGCGTCGTCAATGTTGATTCCTGCTGGGTAGTACTGTCGCCAGGGGCGCACCAGGGCGAGAATACTGAAGGCCGAGGCCACCGGACCCAGGGTGCCGGCGATCATGGGAAAGGCCGATGCGGCAAACCACCAACGGCTAGGGTCTTGATGGTGCGAGCCCTCATCTTTTGGGTGTTTATCCTTTGGGCGCTGGTCATGTTGCTGCTGCTGGCGGTGCAGTTGCCTCTCCGGGAGGTCGTTGGCGTCGTCGTCGCCGTCCTCCGCGCGGACATGGTCGTCGACGCGCTCCCCGCCGGCGTCGTTCATGGTTATTGCCGGGGGTTGGAGAAATGCATCTGGGTGGGAACTGTCCAAGGACCGAGTAAATAGTGCGATGTGTTGGGTGCTGTCAGGTTTTGCGGTGGTGTCGAGGCTCGAGATGATTGAAAAGGTGTGGTGGCAATAGTGCAAGGTGTTGGCTTCTTTGTTCTTAGAGGTTCTCTCTTCAGGTGGGTGAAGTTCTTAGGTGGGCGGGAGATGGGCCGTATATCCAACTTGGAACGCCAAAAGTCAACGTGATGGCCTAAATGTTGAGTGTTAACCAATTGATCAAAGAATAAATACCGGGAAAGCGTCCGTCTTCGTCTCACTTCAATCGCGCCAAGGGCGTTGGTGACGTCTGTTTTCGGGGGGACAGGGCACCTGCACTCGGTTCGGGTTGGAAAGGAGAGGTTTTCCGAGGTAGGTAACTCCCACTGGCCAGAAATTGACGGGCACACGGGGTGCACATGGTTTCTTTCCGGCGGCTGTTATTCAGCGCCCGTGACCATCGTCGTCATTGCTTGGCTGGTGTTGAACCCGACTCTTGGAATGAGCCAAGGCTATTCCCAATTGAGACGCAGAGGCAGCTGTATCACCTCGACAACCCATTCCATTCTATCCCCCCCCCTATCTGAAACAAATAAAATAAAATAAAGAATGTCTGACCTCAACCTGACTGATATCAGGGCACATCTATATGCAGTAATATGACGGACAAACTCTTCCCTTCCTCCATCTTCACCCCTCACCGACTCAGTCTCGCCCACCCCTTCCTGTCCCTCTTCTTCTTCCCCTCCTTCGCCTCGTAGCCCTCCTCCTGGACATTATGCCTCCCCACGACCTCCAAAAACACCTGATCCAACGTCGTCGGACTGACGCTATAATGCTCAATCCCCAACGCCTCCCTATTCTCCTCCAACAGCACCACCAACCTCCCAATCGCCGACGCCTCCCCCTTCGGCTTCTCCCCCTGGATGTCCTCCCCCCCACCACCGCCCCCGACAACCGCCTCCACGGGCACACTGAACCTCATCTGCCCATGATACGTCTTCTCCTCCATCTCCGCCCCCTTCCACATCCCCAGCACCCACCTCCTAACCCTCTCAATCTCCCCCTCCGTCGTCCTCGGCGCCGTCCTCGCAACCAAATGCACATGCAACCTCCCCCCAAACCGCCCTCTCAACCCCTCAATGCTCCCGAGCGCCAACATCCGCCTGGCCAAAATCCCCGCCCGCCCCGCCAACGCGTCCGCCTCCTCCATACTATGCGTCGTCAGCAAAATACTCCTCCCCTCCCCGGTCGCCGCCAGCGTCCGCCACATGACCCTCTTCGCCGCGGCATCCAACCCACTGCTCGGCTCATCCAGCAACACCACGCTCGGATTCCCCATCAGCGCGATCCCCAGCGACAGCTTCCGCTTATTCCCGCCGCTCAGCGCGTGCGCCTGCCTGTCGCGGAACGCCGCCAGCCCCACCGCGCGCAGGATGACGTCAATGTCGCGCTCGACGTCGTCGATGCCCCGCACGCGCGCGTAGAACCGCAGGTGCTCGGCGACCGTCATGGTGTCGATGGCGTCGAACTGCGGGCACACGCCGAGGTGGCGGCGGGCGGCCGACAGGTTGGTCGTCACCGACGCGGACTCGACAAAGACGTCGCCGCCGTGGCCCGCGTCCGGCGAGAGGTCGCCGCGGATGACCGAGATGGTGGTGGACTTGCCGGCGCCGTTGGGGCCGAGGAGGGCGAACACCTGGCCGTGCGGGACGCCAAAGGTGATGTTGTCGACGGCCGTGGTGCGGCCGAAGGATTTGGTCAGGTTGAGGACGCGGAGGCCGTCGGTGGGGGAGGGGGAGGACGGGTCGGTGACGGTGGACTTGATGCGGACGAGCTCGTGGGCGACTTCGGCGTCCGAGGTGTGGGCGGTGGCGTCGTCGGACGGGGGTGGGGCGCGGCGCCGGGAGAAGAGGCGCTTGAGCTTGGTGGAGGCGTTGCCGCTGTCGAAGAGGAGGAGGAGGCCGAAGAGGAGGAAGGTTTGGAGGAAGAGGTAGAGGATCGGGCCGCCGTACTGGAGGATGCCGCCGGGGTTCGGGGCGAGACGGTCGCCGTCGCAGGCCGTGGAGAAGAGGTTCAGCGCTAGGAAGAGGGCGCGCGCGACGGAGCAGATGGGCGCGAACGCCGAGACGACAAAGTGGACCACCAGCAGCATGCTGTCGATGCGGTTGATGGGCGCGTACGTGATGACGCACATGTAGGCGATCAGGTAGATGAGAAACATGACAAGCTGGCCGCCGGCGGTGAAGGCATAGGCCGACAGCTGGTTGGTGCTGACGAGCGAGATGTTGTAGGCCAGCAGGATCGACGCGAGCCCGTACAGGAGAAAGATGAGGAACAGGTACCCGACGTTGTACCACACCTCGGACAGCCCGCCGAGCAGGCCGACGACGAGGGCCGTCGAGACGAGCACGATGAGAAAGTCAAACAGCGTGTGGGCGAGCCACAGTGGCAGCGGGCGCACGCCGTTGGAGTACTGCAGGCCGCGGACGTTGCGGCGCCGCTCGAGGTTCGGGTACAGCGCGAAGAAGCCCGGGTACGCGCACATGGCCAGGGTAATGTAGAGCAGCAGCTGGAGCGAGTCGCCCGTGTCGGGCGTAAAGGGCGTGTCAAAGTTGACAAAGGTCGACGCGATGCTCGTGTTGGTCAGCATCATGTCCATGACCCACTGGCCGAACCACGCCGAGAACATCTCGGCGATGCCGCCCTTGTACGCCAGCATGGGGCGCGTCTGGTCGTCGCCCAGCCAGATGGCCGCGGGCGTGATGTTCTTGCGGAGAGAGACGACCTGCGCGTTGAACTCGTCAAGCGTGTCGACCAGCGTGATGTTCTTGAAGAGATCCATGGGGTCGGCCCGGGCCCTCAGGCCGCTGCCGCCTCCACCCGCCGAGTTGAGGTAGATGGGCGCAAAGAGCCTCAGCAGGTTCGACTCGGAGAACTTTTCCCTGGGACCGCCGAGGAGGAAGAGATTGAAATCGCTCGAGAACAGATCGACAGCCATCTTGCGCGACGACTGCGCGGCCGGGTCGCAGCCCACGGGCGGCTGGTCGCGAACAAACAGGGTGACGAGGCCGGCGGCCACGACGGGGATGAGGAAGGCCGCGACGTACGGGAACCAGTTGTGCTTGAAGATGACGCAGCGCTTGAGGAACAGCACCCACGTCTGGCGCAGATAGCCGATCCTCTTGCCCGACGTGAGCTCCAGCCCGGCACTCTTGACCTCGTCGTCGGTCGACACCACGTTGTCGGCCGACCCGCCCTTGCCGGCAGCGTTGTGGAGCCGTCCGTCCTCCGTCTTGACCTCCTCGGCGAGCTGCAGAAACACGTCCTCGATCGTCGGGCCCGAGAAGCGATAGTCGGTGACGCCCGCCTCCTCCAGCTCCCGGATAACCTGGGCAGCTTGGCCAGATGTCGTGGCGACGTATGCGGCCTCCTCCTGCGTGACCTTCTTGGTGACGCCGGGGATGTCGGGGAGCTGCTTGGCCTGCTTGGCGTTGTTGATGTGGATCCTGTAACCGCCGCCCAGCTTGTCCTTGAGCTCGACCGACGTTCCCTGCGCGCGGAGCGTGCCCTTGGACATGATGGCGATGTGGTCGGCGAGCAGGTCAGCCTCGTCGAGAAAGTGCGTCGTCAAGATGATGGTGCGGCGACCGCGCTCGGCCAGTAGAATGTCCCAGATCTTGCGTCTGCTCAGCGGGTCAAGGCCGCTCGACACCTCGTCAACGCAACACACGGCGCTGCCACCCGTCAGCATCATGCCGAGCTGCAGCTTGCGCTTCTGGCCACCTGACAGCGTCTTGGAGTGCGCCTTGAGCTTGGCCTCGAGGTCAATCGAGAGGACCAGGGCGCGGATGTCAGCAGCCGAAGCGTGCTTGCGCGGCGACTTGAGGCGGTCAAAGATGCGGACGTGCTCCTCGACCGTGACCTCGTCCCAGAGCACGTTCTTCTGGGGCGCGATGCCGAGGCCGCCGGTTCCGTCGATGGTGATGTTGCCGCTCGTGAGCTTGGTAATGCCGGCGATGGAGTCGAGCGTCGTACTCTTGCCGCTGCCATTAGCGCCGAGCAGGGCGAGGATTTGGCCACGGCCTGCGGTGAGGGTGAGCTTGTTGACGGCCACGACCTCGGGCCGGGGGGGCTTGACGAAGGAGAAGAAGCGGCGGATGGCGCCCGGCTTGTACACCTTGGTGAACTCGTTCAGCTGGACAGCGGCCTCGGGGCCCAGGGCGCCGCGGTTCTCGCCCGTAACGATGTTTCGCGTCGACGTGGTCGTGCCATGCAGCCACCTCTCGACCAGAGCGCCGAGCAGCGGATAGGCAAAGATCTGGACGACCAGGAACACCATCAGGACAAGGCCGTTGAGGTTCCAGGGGCTGGTCGGCGCCGTCTTGAGGAGATTCGTGGGCAGCTCCTCCCGCTCCCAGCGAGCCAGCAGGGTGATGAAGTACGTGTAGTTGGCCGGCGCAAACAGCAGGCTGAGAATAGCGACAGTGGCGGTACCCGGTGCCGTGATAGTCTGGGCGATGACAGCGAGCAGGATAGCCACAATGGTGACGCACACACCGCTGAGCTGCGACTTCTTGAAAAAGGCACCGCCCAGGATCGCCAGCGAGGCCAGCGACAGGCCGGCGAGGACGTGGTAGATCAGCACGATGGCGCCGCTCGTCGCAGCAAAGACGCCCCTCCAGAGAATCAGGGAGCCAACAACCCATCCGGGAAGGTAGAGCACAGAGAATGCAAAATGGTAGGAAACCAGGCGGGCGAGTTGGGCCTCCCAGCGACGGTGCGTGTTCATCATGGCCTCGATCAGGGTCGACATGCCCGACTCGCGCTCCGACGCAATGAAGCCCGTAAGGTGGTAGACGACGCCGATCATGCCCGCGATGAAGGCCACGCCGAGAAAGTTGACCACCATGCCCGTATAGATAACGCGCACCCGGACCGCGCGCTCCTCCATCGTCAGCGCCGTAAATGGTTTCTCGTCAACCTCGACCGGGAGACGCTCCCCGTTCCCAGTGCCGGTGATGGCGGCGTCCACGGCGCGCTGCAGCGGCAGCATGTACATCTGACCATCGTTGGTGTCCTTATCGACGTTGATCCTGCCCGTGCCCAGTGCGCCGTCGGAGCGGATGGTATAGTTCCACAGGCCGCCGCGGCCCTCGTCCGGCGACCCGCGAAACACAACCGCACCGTAGCACGGCGTGATGCCGCGCAGCGTCGCGCGACACGTGGTCGTCAGCTCGATCTCGGTCGCCAGCACCGTGGCCTTCTTCCCGGCGGCCGTCACCACGTCGGCCAGCTCGTCAATGACGCGCTCAATGTCGCCGCCGCGGAAGCCGTTGTGGACAAAGGCGACGGTGTCGCGACCCGACGAGGTGGTGGCGTCGAGGGCGTTGGAGAGCGATCGGATGGGGTGCGGCTCGCCGATGCCGAACTTGGCCGAGGGCACGAAGAAGGCGCGCGCAAACGACAGGAAGGCCATGAGTATGATGGGCAGCACAAAGGCTCGCGCCACCGTGGCCAGGCTGTGTCGCTTGAGGACGATGAGGAAGTTTTTCGCGATGAGCGTCCATGTTTGCCGGACCACGTCCATCGCGGACGGCCGTTGGTGCGCAGCAGGCGCCCGCTGGGTGAGGGGGGTGTCGTCGTCGAGGTCGAGATCGAGGAGGTGGTGGTGGAAAAGGGGGTTCGTATGCAATTGGCGAATTCGAATTGGCGAATTACTTGCAGGGCATGTCGAGATGTCAACAACCCAGTGTTGGGACGGGGTAAACAGTCAAGAGAGTGATGACAGCAAAATGATGCAAAAAAGCACCGAGGCACAGCGAGCCGGCAATTCTTTATTAAAATGCGAGTGAAAGAGGAAACTCGTTCCCACGTTCCTGGGCCGGCTCCCGAGATGGGAACTTCGTTTGTCTTCCACCGGCGACGCTCCGACGCAACCACGGCTGGGCACACCCAGACGGCGCAAACCCCCGCAATGCCACGCCAAAACGCATGGGCTTTCAGTGGCCCGCCGGGGGCTGTGCAAGACTGCAAGTGCTGGCGATTCGCCTCGGCCCAAAGTCCCCGGGCTCCGGTCCAGGGGGCGCCAAGGGCCGGCTGGGCGGGACTGCCTTTGGGCATTCTTGGCGATTTCTCGAGTCTTGACAAGGACTTCGGGATTGCAACAAGCCGGCCCTCTCTTCGGTGTTCGTCCGACCCCGAGACTCCCAACTGTGCCCCTCCCCTGGAGATGGAAGCACCCAGCGAGCGACCTAGCGACCTTCGTATAAGCCTACGTAACCCTCATCTGCTGGCCCATGTTTACACATTGCCATTCAGCTGCTCTGTGCTGTGGAAAAGCCTCGCAATTCGACGTCGAGAGGGAGAAGCCCGATGGAACACGGCTCGATCTCGCCTGATCTCAACCACTCACCAAATCAACTCAAGATCGCATTCTTCCCATCCATCGGACGCCAAGCGCTCCCAAGCATTCCCAAGCCAAACCACTCCACCAAAAAAGCACACTTGCAACCAACTTTTTGAATCATTCGTCATTCGATGGACTTTTTGCTATTGTCTACGACTGTCACCTCATGCGGGGCAGCAACCAAGCACCGCCCTCCCCGAGAATCTAAGCTTCTCGAGCCCGCAAAGCCAACCACCCGTCTCTCGAAACACCATCTATTTGTGGGCTGTGTCCATCATATCAGCATTTGCTCATCAACCATCCCCTCACGTGCTTCGCCGCAGTCAGAACTTACGAATGCCCTCCGTCGCAAGAGGCTCGACATTGACAATCTCGGCGGCAAACTTCTCCTTGCTGTTGTTCTGCTTCTCCTCGCGAAGGAACGGGAACGCCAGCACCTCTCTGATCGAGTAGTTGTTGGTGATGAACTGCGTCATAGTCAGCTTGACTCTTTCTCTGCCGGGCACTGCCTCTCCCGAGCAGTCCACTTACCATGGCAAGACGGTCGATGCCGAGACCCCATCCACCAGTGGGCGGGACTAAACAATCAGTTAGCTATCGATAAGTCCTCTAACAATCGATCCAAATCGGAATACGTACGGCCATACTCGAGGGCGTTGAGGAAGCTCTCATCCACAAGTTGTCTGCAATACAGTCAGTTTGGTCTCGCAACTCTACCCCTTCTCGGATACGTACGCCTCGTCATCACCCTGCTCCTTCTGGTTCGCCTGCTCCATGAACCGGACACGCTGGTCAAAGGGGTCGTTCAACTCGGTGTACGCGTTGGCAATTTCCTTCTTGCACACGAACGCCCTACACGACCCGTCAGTATACAACTCGTCCAAGGGGCCATATCGAAGTAACTCACTCGAACCGCTCGCAGAGACCCTTCTTGGTCCTGTGGTACTTGGCCAGAGGGCTCATCACCTGGGGATGTTCCACTACAACCGTGTCAGCACATGGCTCCCAGCCGTCACAGTTCGGTCCACTCACTGATAAAGGTAGGGTTGACGCATTGGTTCTCGATAAACTCGCCCGTGAGCTTGTCAATCATGCGCGCCGTCGTCAGAGGTGGCGGGCAGTCGACGTTCATCTTCTTGCACAGCTTCTCGAGGAACTCCTTGGCGTGGGGCTGCTCGAGCTCGTCGTATGGCGGGAACTTCTCCCCCGTCACGCGCTCCAGCTCGGGAATCATCTCGATCCGTCGCCATGGCGCCTCCCAGTTGACCTCGTACTCCTCGCCGTGCTGCGTCGTGAACTTGGTCTTGTACGAGCCCGTGAGCTCCTTGACGAGCGACGAGACGAGCTCCTCGGTGAGGGCCATGACGTCGTACACGTCCGCATACGCCCAGTAGAACTCGCACGAGGTGAACTCGGGGTTGTGCGTCAGGTCGACGCCCTCGTTGCGGAAGTTCTTGCCGAGCTCAAAGACCTTGCCAAACTGGCCGACAATCATCTTCTTGAGGAACAGCTCCGGGGCCACACGCATGTACATGTCGATGTCCAGATCGTTGTGGTGCGTGACGAAGGGGAGCTACACATCCAGTCAGTGTCGTGAAGTAACCCTAACCCCAGCCCCTTTTTCCACTTACAGCAGTCGCGCCACCAGCAATGGCATGCATCATGGGTGTCTCAACCTCGATGAAGCGGCGCTCGTGGAAGAAGTCTCTGATGAAGCGCACCATCTTGCTGCGCTGCCAGAGAGCCTCGCGACTCCTGTCGTTCCAGAGCAGGTCGAGGTACCTCATGCGCGCCCGCTGCTCGCCATCCGCAAAGGGGAAGCGGACGCTGGGCAGCATGTGCAAGCACGGGCTGAGAAGGGTAACCTCGCTCGCAAAGAGCGACAGTGTTCCCGTCTCGCCGTCGCCCTTCTTGGGGTTCGTCCGGCCGGGGTATCCAGTGATGCCAATGACATCGCCGCGGCGGAGGTGCTCGTGCTGCTTCTCAAACGCAACGCTACCCTCCTTGGCCAATTGGGCCTGGCAGACGACCTGGATGTGGGTGCCGATGCTCACCGTATCGGCCGACGTGCGGATGTCTGCATTCAGTCCAGAGTCAGCGCCATCCCCTCCTCTGCCACGGGCGAGCGCCCGAAACCATATGACCCACCGTAAAAGACGAGCTTGGAGCTCAGCGTGCGCACCGTGTAGATGCGACCGGCAATGGTGATCTCCTTGTCCTTGAGCGTCTCGCCGGGCTTGAGGTCCTTGAACTCGTCGTGGAACTTGGCGTCGTCGTATGTAACGTGGAACTTGTGCGGGTAGGGGTTCGTCTCGGGGTTCTTCATGACTACAACACCACCGCCCACAGTCAGCGACTCTGCTCAAGATGTATAATGCGCGCGATATTTCCGGCCACCTGGCCTCTTCCCAAGAGTTGAGTTGGGGCGAGACATACGCTCATTGACAGCCCGCGATCGGATCTCGTGGTACTGGTTGGGGTTGAGGTCCTCCTCCTCGCCGGCGCTGTTCTTGGGCTTGCTGGCGGCCTTGGGCGGCGCATTCGCAGCCTTGGCAGCCTTCTCGGCCTCCTTTGCGCGCTGCTTGTCGCGCTTCTTCTTCTCCGTCTTGGAGATCATCTCGCCCGTGACCTCGTCGAGGTGGAGGTTGGCAACCGCCTCGGTGGGGGGCGCGGGCGCCGCGGGCGCGCTCGAGTCGGCCATGGTGGCAGTTCGGTTCGTGGTGGTCGGGGTCGAGTGAGGGTTGTCCGGGGCAGAGGAGGCCGCGAGGTGCAGGAATTTCGCTAGTCGGGACGGGATCTTGGAGGTTTTTTTCCCCTTTCCGTTTTCCCGTGGCCGAAAATATGTCTGAAACCCATTGACTGCCCACACGGCGGGGTAATCGAGTCACAATTTGGCGGGGTGACTCAAACGTCACCAATCGTGGGGTGTGGCCTGTGCGCAGCCACTGCCCAGTGCCGGCCCCCCCACCCCCCAGGGTCCAGAGCTGATCAGCACTGTGGCTTGACTGTTTACAGGTTGGACAGGGGTAAGCAGAGCTTATTTTCACTTGCTTCATGACATTCCCTCAACACCCACAGCTCACAAGTCCAGTTTTGGCTGTTAAGAAACCTACCTGGATCAGATTTCTGGGGCACTCCGTTCTCAAGATAACTGAGTTCTTGGAACATAAAAAACGAACTCCAAGAAACTCCCAAGAATGTATTTCGGTAGTTGGGTCTCTATCATGTCTTGAGGGTGGGTATTGTTACATTGTTGGTCCTCTCAACTCCCTATTGGAGACCAAACTATCGAAAGCTATTTAACATTAAGTTCATTATCTCATTATTGTATTTTCCCAACAGGCTTCGATATGCCTAGGCAGATGCCTCCTCCCCAAATTCGAGCCAATTCTCCAGACTCCGTTGTGCATCCCGTGTGTCAACAGGTTGGACACCAGGGATTGGAATCCTCAGTCCATATACATGGGCTCGCCGACCACATTCTGCATCGTGCTCATGTCCGCGTGTGAGACCTGTCGCTCACGCATGCCCTGCATGGCAGGCATCGCCGGGATGGAGCTCCCGAGGTGGTAATTGTTGCCCGGGTCGAGATTGCCTCCATGGGTTACACTCCTCATACCTCCCATCCCGATGTTGTTGTTTGCCATCGTGAAGCCGTACATCCCGTCCCGGGTCCTGGGAACATGCATCTGCCCCGGTTGCTGCGGTTGCATGGGCACAAACCGGCTTCCGTATGGATCGTGTTGCTGATGCGAATGCTGCGCTTGCATCTCTTGTTTGATCGAGCTCGCGGCATCCGCCATTGAGGTCAAATTCCCGTAATTTTGGGTTTCACCCATCTCTGCGTCGACGGAGTCGTCCATGGCCATAAACTGTGAGCGGTTCCCGTGGCCGACATCGACATCGTGGTCTGCATGAGCATCCTCGTCGGCATCTTCGCGGTCCTCCTCATGAAAATTCTCCTCGGCGTCCCCCTCAGCATCCTCCTCAACATCCCCGTCGGCATCAATATCGGCGCCGCCGTCATCTTGTTCGCTCATGTCGTCGTCTTCGTCTTCGTAGTTACTGCTATCAGCCGTGGCGTTGGAATCGCCGACGGACACGCCTGTGCCCTCCCGGGGTGTTTGTTGTGGGGCACTCGCTGTGGCGGCGGCTGTGACGGCGTCAATAGATGGCAACCTCGCAGAGATGCTCTCAGAAGTTCGTCTGGGTTGAAGAGGGCTGAGGAGCCTCTGAGGATGGCGTGGCAGAGTGCGTCCTTGAGGGCCAGCCTCGTTTGGCGATTGGGTTCTCTCCATGTGAAACCCAGCAGTTGTCGGCGTGGTTGACGATGCCGCCCCTGCTGTGTGTGTGTTTCCAGTGGCCGGCACGCCCAAGGGGCGCTGATACTGCAGACCGAGCCCGACGGCGCGAGCAGAAACGACAGCTCTTCTCCATTTATCCACCGCCCCAGAGACAGCAGCATTTATATCGGAGGTGCTGTCGTAAAGCCCTGGACTGCATGCGCCCTTTGCGCTGTATTTGTCTCGTAGTTGCGACGCAACGGTTGGGTCGAATAAAATCGTCGTGGGGGGCGTGATGTTGAACTCGGCTGGAAGTAGGGAGCGTCTTTGTTGTTCGAGCTGTAGCTTGAGGTTCGCATTTTCCTGTTCGAGATTCTGCTGTGACTGCTTGAGCTCTTTCGCCTCTCTCTGTTTCCGCACAACGCTCCGTGCTAGCTCCAAGATCCACACCTCGGCGCGCTGCTCCGGTGATATCGCGGCCCAGACATCGAACGTCCCCTGCAGGTGCTCATACACCAGGCTTTCCGTCTCCTGGACCACCTTCTCGGCTCGTCGGATCGCGTCTTGCCCGTCGCTCCTCGGGGACAAGGGGGACGGGCTCGCGAGCTCTGCGCTGGTCGCACTTGCAGTTGCTACACAGGCAGCCTTCCAGCCCCTGAATTCCTTCTCAAAGTACCTCCGCAGGGCTTCAAGTTGCTGGAGGCCCGGGGGCCTCAAAGACCAAGAGGTTGGAGTGGAGGTCTGGGTGGATGAAAAGAGGGTTGGGGGCGGCTCGAGGCATTGGAGCGTCAGGGCGGGAAAGTCAAGGGACAGCGGGTCGAAGTTGAAGGGCATCGAGGTTGCATCTATCTCTCGCCTGCAAGAACAGTCAGTTACATCACGCTGCAAAAAGATTCCAGCAACAAGACCTACTTGGTAGCTCTCAGGGAGCCGATTATCTCCCGTAATGCGAGCTCCGATGCTCTTGCTGTGTCCAAGGCGTGCTGGTACCGCCTCCTCGCCTCGTGCTGTTGCTTCAACGCGTGTCGATTCGAGATGCCCTTCCGAATTTGCCTCGGCCCCTCTGCCGCATCATCCCCCTCGTCCGACTTGACACCGTCCGCCAAAGATGCCGTGATGTCCCGCCCCCCCGGGAGGGGCTTCCTGCCTGTCCCCTCGACAGCCTGGCCCTGCTTTTGGGATACCGGGGACTTGGCGGCCCAAGACTCGGCGTAGTCGGATGTCGGACTTTTCCTCGATGCAGCTGTCGGGGTCCCCACCGAGGTCGAGGTGTCTCGTGGGGCAAGTGACCGCCTTGGGTGGCGCCTGGTCACGCCGCACCGTATTTTCCGGATCTCCTCCACATTGTGAATACCGTCAGGGGCTTTCGGGTTCCTCTCCTTGATGTACAAGTCCAAATGACGGCCGAGGGAGGAGGAGGTGAAGGGTTGGTGGCAGTATGGACAGCTCCTGTCCTTGGGCGCTTTCAGAGCGCTCGAGCCGGAGTGGCTTGCTGCCTCGGCCATTGTTTCCCTGGTAAAGACCGGACACGGAAAGAAACCGTGGAAAGAATAGTAGTGACTGGCAAGGAGGGTTCAGGATAGGTAGGTCGATAGGGAGGGTGGTCTTCTTGGAGCTCCCGGCTTGGAGATGGTTGAGCAACAGTTGCTCCTTCCGAGGAGCAGTGTTGACCAAATCCATAGATGGAACGCCGAAAAGGGGAACAAGAGGAAGGGACAAACTGAGTTTGGGGGGGAAAGGGGGGGGGGCTTCCTTTCTATTTTCCTTCGGGGGATAGCGGACGCGGTAGTTTGTCAATGGTACGGAGTTCGGATCTCAGGCCCCATCCACCCCCCCCAGAGCCTTTCTTTTTCTCCCCCCGTTCCCCCTTTCCCTTGGCCCAGGAAGTGGTTCCCGGTAGGGCAGGTCGCGACCAGGGGCCCCGGCTCGACCGTTGTTATTCTCCGTCTTGCTCTTGACAGGAGGGTTTTCAGGAACGAGACCCCAAGGTCAGATATCCGGGCTGCCGGGCAAGAAAGGAAGCCAGCTCGGCCAGGTACTGTGTACGTCTGGTGGGGTCCGTGAAATGAGAGATGGACGGGCTCAACCTACCGGTATGTGGGAGCTGAAGCCGGGCATGGTCAAGGCGGCGGCGGCACCTGTCCCTCCATGTTTCCAGCTCCAAGCTCCTGGATGGACACATCGAGTCGGTTCCCAGAAGCATGTCGACGTTGGCGGCAACGGAGTGAATGTTGAAAAAGGAAGGGCCCATGAAATAAGATTAGATGCTGTGATCGATACGACGTCGGGGCGGACTGGAGACGGTCCTCCTGCAGTCTGGAAGCACCGCCCCGAACATCCACACAGCTGCAGCAGCTGCTGCTGCTGCAAAAACGCCGATGCTGCATGTCCACGAGTCCACAGCGAGGGGGGGGGACGGGAGTCGAGGGAGTTCAGGAACGGGCTCGTTCTTCCGTCATTCGGTTAGCGCTGATCGCCGGCCTGAACCGCACGCTAACGGTAGCGGGGGCCCCTCTGGCTTTTGGGGTGGGAGGGGGGCGCTTAGGCGCTTTTGGATGGGTTAGTGGCGCCCCCCGGCGATGGGTGGAACTGGAGATCTAACGATGTCCCACGTTTTGAACCTTTTGGCCTTCTCTTCCTCCTCGTCGAAGGAATGATGTTGACATGTGATTTTGTCTGGATTTTGCAGACACTGCAAGAGATGGAGAGAATGGGAGCATACCTCTCTCTCAGCAAGCGGTGACAAACGAGGACCGCCTGTGTGCAGGCAGGATCGTCCGATTCCAACGGCTCAGGTTAGGTGATGCATCGCAAAACCGCCCGTCAGTCGTCTTCCAACAGCTGCAGGTACCGGGTTGGCACAACCCGGATCGAGGCCGGCCCCCTTTCCAGATGCATCAAAATAAACCTCGAGGACCCCTGCGCGGGGGAACTATCGATCGCTGGCAGCTGGCGGCCAGCAGAGCCGGAGCCGGAGCCAGAACCGAGCTCCCGTCCGACTTCTTGTCCACCGCTCTGCCGCAAAAGGGGCATCGACGACAACGAGAGATTGCTCTGCTGCACGCCTTCTCGATTCTGCATGCTGCGCTGCAGTGTGAAAATTGGCCACGACTGATCGCATGTCGAGCGCGTGGCTCCCGGCCGGAGACGACTGGGGAAGTGTCCCGGCGTGGAGTGTCGGCGGTCGCATGCGCGCATCAGCATCTGAGGAGATGATGGTTGAGCGTGATTTGTTCAGGTTGGCGCTCCCGAACCCCAGGACCCTCACTTTATTGAGTCGTCGTCCAAGAGGGGCAATGGACAATCGCCCGATTTGTGGGGGGCGAACCATTGAAAAACCACCGACTCGCAAATTTCATTCTCAATCATCGAGAATGAGATAAAGAGGATGGCCTCGACTTCTTGGAGTCGTCTCCCACCTTCAATTTGGTGGGGGGTTGAGTCTGAGTTGTCACTTGGAAACGGAGCTGTATCCTACTGATCCAGCATGGGGGTTTATACGACTTCTACAGGCCGGGAAAAAACTGCCCGGTGAAGAAGAGATGGACCTCAATATGGTGTGAGTCCATCGGAAGAAACGGTATGTGCGTCTGGGAGGTTATTGATATTCCGAGATGTTGCTCCCAGCCAGTGGTGGAGATATCGACAACGCTGGAGAGACGCCTCGAGAGAATCGGGGCCGCGAAAAGTGACGACTCAGCCAAGGTTGGAAAACGTCCATTCTCTTGTTCAAAATTCCCTGTCGAGCACTGAGCCCAAGCAGAGTCGGCCTCACTGGTCCATGGAGAAGATGTCTCTGCCTCACCCTCACAAGTGAAGCCTTGGAAGGAACCTCGAGGAAGGTCGGAAGGGTTGGCATGGAACTGCCCAACTGGGACTTCTCACCCACTTCCATTGGTGGGACACTAGCCACATCCCGGCCGCACGCACAGCCACATCACCTGCCACAGTTTCAGTTACGGGTGCACCCCATCCCGCCACCTTTTCCCCAAGCCCCGTTTTTTTTCGCGTCTCTCCCGTCGCGGAAGCTGTCACGACTTTCCACAGTTGTTTCTCGTTTCTGAGCAACTACAGCACCTCGACCCCCGCCCCGACGAACTCCCGCAAGACCCGCAAGAAAACATCAACGTATCTGAATTGCGAAACGCGCCCGCCAAGATGCCCTTTGGTAAGGTTCACTGCCCGCTGCCCTTTTCTCAGTTGCAAGGTTTGCGACACACCAGCCATCGCCACAAACACAACCTTTGCTTCTCCAACCGCGTCACGCAACATCGGCGCATTGGCCCTCGACCCCGATACTGCACTCCATCTGTAGGAATGGGACGCTAATTGTATCACTTAGCAGTTAGCGACAATGAGTCCGACGCGGAAGTCGATGCGCCCGTCTCCCCCGTCAAGGAGGTGATTGGTGACATCGGCGACGAGGAAGAAGAGGAAGACGTCGAGGAGGAGGAGGAGGGAGAGGAAGTGTAGGGCTCCTTTCTCAATGCATCGGTTTTGGACGCGAGACCGGTCACTAACGCAATTCCAGATATGCCGTGGAGAAGATTCTGTCGCACCGTATCGCCGAAGACGTATGTCCTTTTGCCAGTTAGGCCGGCTGGGTCGGGCGAAAGCTAACCAGGCCACAGGGCAAGCCACGCTTCGAGATCAAGTGGGTGGGGTATGAGAAGAAGTCGGACAGGACCTGGGAGCCCGAGGAGAATCTTGTGTTAGTCTCATCCCTTCACCACCACGTGTTGTAGCTAACATGGATTCACAGAGACGCTTCCCTGATTCTCACCGAGTATCTCGAATCGATTGGCGGGCGGGAACAACTCTATGCCGACAATGCCGCAGCCCTCAAGACCAAGAAGCGCGGCCGGGCCTCGACAGGTGCCACTGCCCAGGCAGGAAAGAGATCCCGAAAGAATGGCGACCATCCTTCTGACGGAGAGCCACCGGCGACCGCCAGGGCCGCCACATGGAAACCCCCGGCGGGGAGTTGGGAAGACCACATTGCTCAACTGGATGCTTGCGAGGATGAGGAGACCGGGAAACTGATGGTCTACCTCACGTGGAAAAATGGGCACAAAACCCAGCACGAGACCAGCATCATTTACCAACGATGTCCTCAAAAGGTATGTTCCCTCCCGCCAGGTCCTCTTATTCCACCAAGGAAGCTTACATTTGTTGCAGATGCTGCAGTTCTACGAACGACATGTTCGCATCATCAAGACAGATGCGGACGCAGAATCAAACGCCAGCCTGCGGGACTGAACCTCTCCACGATGGGGACGCTAGGGGGGGTCATTTGATGACATTTGGAGCTGGGGAGGTGGGTCAGTATTTACGACGTGGGCCACTTTTGTGTTTCGATGCAGTACATCTTTGGTGTTGCGGGGAATGATTTCCAGGGAGCCGGATGCTGGGGATGGACCAAAGGGGGGGGGCGATGATGGGATCCAACGGGGTCTTGTCAATGTTCAATGCCTACGGATTGTTCATTCAGGTCAGGGAAGGCTGCGACTTTTGAGCGTACTGGTGTGTACAGGTGGTCTGGCGTTGTTTCCAAGATGCGTATTTCAGAGTCGTATCGAATTGAAGCGGTTCCGGTGCAATACAAATATCAAGGTGGTTCATCTACGCTTCCATGAAGTCACTTGGTGTTGAGTATCAGCTCGGATAAATGTGATTTCAGGAGGCTGGCTCGGATGACAGCATCCATGGCCCGTGCAGTCCCAGTTCCCGGCGCGGAACACACGGCAGGGTTGGGTGCCAAGACGTGAGATCGCGCTAAAACTGCTGGCGCGACTGGGAGTGAAGTCAATAAAGGGCGAGGTTGGCGAGTTACACAAATCGGGTGGCGGGGCAACGCTCCTATTTCTTCCCATCCATCGTCCTTCCAGACACCCGCCCGCGAGGAATTTACCACCAAAACTCCCGACCGATCTTGACGAAATTCAATCTACTTTTAATTCACGCCCAGTCGTCTTGCGCGGGTTATTATTGAAAGTCAACCGCTGCCACAAGACGCCCTCTCTGCACACCGGGAACTCCAACATCCAACCCCGCAACTGCTCCGTCTGCGCTGCCAATCGTGAGTCTTCCCGGCGCCGGCCTCCCAGCTCCTCATCGCAGCTCCCATTCCATCGACCCCGACTAACAGTCGCAGAAACAAGGCCATTCATCACGTCGCTGTCTCAAACACCTTCGGCGCATTCCAGCTCCAACAGCTCCGAGCTCGACGGTCCACCGGCGAGCCCAAGCTCCCTCCCGGCTCCGCAACCAAGCTCCAGCCCAGCCACCCGGGCCGTTCCCACACGACACCACCACATAGCCCGACTCTCCCAGCGCGGGACAGTCACCCCATACCTGGACGATGAAACAAAACGACGTGATCGCCGTCATCATCATCATCCTCTTCATCTTGCTGGCGGGGATAGGCTACGGCATCTACTACCTCGTCAGCAAAGCCCGGCAAAACATGCACGGCACCGTCACCAGCTCCTCGGACAGCAGTACCAGCGAGGACATTGCCGACTGATCGATCCGCGTTGCCGACTGATCGATCCGCGGGTTTGACGACAGCGAGCATGGTGCGCTTCTCGGCGACAAGACGTTTTCGGTTTCTGCGTGGTAGCGTTTGCGCAATGCATACCAGCCGGCGGGCGGGCGTGTTTTGATGGGATGTATTGGCGGTTTCCTCTTGCGTTCTTCTTGTATCTGGCTTTGGATCTCGTTTCTGGATTTGCATCAGCGCGGCGGGTTTGGCCGTGCATCTGGCGTTATGTTAAATCACACTCATGAAGTCATGAGATGGATGGATGGGCCTCGCGGGGATATGAGCTGGCAACGTCACGTATTGGAGGACGGGGCGGCAATGACTGAGATGGATATGGACATTTGGGTCATGGTAAAATATGGGAGGGTTTGGGCCGAGGTTGGGAGGATCGTACATAGCTGGTGTCCGTAGAATTTGGTGGTTGAAACGAAGCCCCTCATGGGGATGGGGATGAAATCAAGCGCATCGAAGCGAAACTCTCTGCTCCGAATAAACATCTTGTGTAGCTCCTTTTCGCATGTCGTCATTCTTTCCTCGGATTCTTTCGATGGAAGCTCTATCCGTAGACCCACCAACTTCTTGATGCCCGCCATATCCACACTCCCCATCTTTCTTCAACCCCTGACCCCAAGCTGGCGTCAAACCACAGATAAGACTCTTCCACCAGCCAGGTCCATGGATCACCGTCTCCCAGCATCTTGGGAATCCGTGGGGCTGCTGGCGCAACGGTAGCGCGTTCGACTCCAGATCGAAAGGTTATCCGTTCAAATCGGGTGTGGCTCAGGGATTGATCATGTCATCAACTTTTTGCTCTCTCGGGCATTTCAGTCCTTTTTTCTTTCCGTGGGTGGTGTGTTGATTCCCAGAGGAAGGAAGGAGAAAGGGCCGGGTGGTTTTTCGTTATCGATAGCGGGGAAGCTGCCAAGAGGGTTTTGGCTTTGGTCATGACCTAACTTGACGCGTCTCTTCTCCTTCAATTTTGAGGGTTGGTGCTGCGGAGTTGACGAGACTGTCCCGTATAGCTGAATTCGAGAGGGGATTTCTGTTGTCTTTCTTGTTGCCCCAAATTCTTTTTTTTTTTACATCGCAAAGCTCCAGTTGAAGGTGGGCAGCCGCTTTTCCCGACTGCGAATCTCGAAGGTCTGGGGTGACGCAGATGGGTGAGTTCGATGACCCTCCAAATCCCTCCAATTGCTGAGACTCGATCTGATCTTTGAACAGGCTTGGAATTGAAACGATGCAGAAATGGCTGCCGCTGCAGCAGAGAGTGTGGCGTGTCGTGATCCAGCGATGGGCGCCATGTCGGAATCGCTTCAGCACCTTGCGAAATGTTGAGCATGTCAGTGTGAGATGCGCGTCGGGTGGCGAAATCACGGTCAGGCAAGCTCGATATCTGCCCCCCTCCCTGCAGAGACACACTCTGATGCGTGCAAGCAGTCTACACAATGTCTCGCGACATGAGGCGACGCATCCCCTCATGATATGGATCCCGCCGTTTTCCTTCCTCGACGGCTACGACCCCAAGCTTCAGCTTCCTCCGCGATGGCTTCGGAAGTTCCCAACTGCCACCATCAACTACAGGTGGGCAGGCTTAGTTCCCGAGTCCGACAATCCGCCTGCCGCAACAGGCACAGATGGCGAACCAGGCGGTTCCAAGACCCCCCTGCACTGGCCAACGCCCGTCCACGACGTTGCTTTTGGCTACAAATGGATCATCGACAACCTCACACCCCCTGACCTCGGCCGCAGAGATATCTACGTCTTTGGCTCCTACCTCGGCGCCAGCTTGGCCGTGTCCCTCGCCCTCACCGAGACTCACCCCCACGAGCCCATGGCCGTCCGCGGACTGGTCACATACAACGGCATTTACGACTGGACCACGCTCCTCCCCGACCACCCCATCCACAAGATCGAGTCCACCAGCCACAATAACAAGCCCGCCTCGCTCTCCTCTCTCCTCCAGTCCATAAACAGGGACCTTGCTGAACCCGAAGAAGAAGAAGATCCCACCCCCTTCGGCCTCCTCCACCAACAAGCCCCTGTCCTCTTCGACTCCCCCGCCGACCTCTTCGACCCCTTCGCCAGCCCCTGTCTCTTCTTCCAGACACCGGGCCTCTACATCCCACCGACATTTGACCAACCCCTCGTCCCGGCCACATCCGCCCTTTCCGAGGCTGTCGACCTCCTCCTCGACGCGGCCCCCGACACCTTCAATGACCCCAACCCCGAAACAGCTGCCACCAGCCCCTCCTCCACCACCACCTCATTAGACTCCTACCTCCTCAAACCGACTCGCCAATATCACCTCACCTTCCCCCCGCGCCGATCCACGCTCCGCATCCCCGGGTCGCTCATCCTCTTCGACGACCTCCCGCCGCGGTCACCGGCCAACACCGCCCCCACTTCAGCTGGAAAGTCAAGAAGCGCCCGCTCCGGCTCCAGGCGACGAACGCGCCGGCCACGAGACGGATTCAAGCCACAGGCGACCGAGCTCGCCGAGCTGATGATCCGCAGCGTCGAAAAGGTGGAGCTTCGAGAGCGGATGCTGTGGGACCACGAGTTCGAGGACCCGGAGGCGCGGACGGCCGAGGCCGAGGCGCGGGTGCGGCTGGTGGGTGTCGGGGCGGACGCCGAGGACGGAGGGGAGGCGGGGCTGGGCGTGTTTGATCTCAATGGGGAGGGGGAGCGGGCGGTGGAGGAGTGGCTTGCGGAGAGGGTCGGGTATTGAGCTGGATGGGACTGTTGTTGCATGTGAGAGGGAATGTTTGGGCTGGTAGGTATAGCCAAGGTTTCCATCGTCGTCAATTATTCCGACATGTCTATCACTTGATGATTCTACTTCACCAACGCCTAGTCCGACTAACAACACCAACCCCTCGCTACCTATGCCCATACACCGGCCCGTCCCCATGATCCTCCCGCACCCGCTCCTCCATCGGCGTTCCATGCTCCTCCCCCCACCCCTCCCTGTGCTCCGTCGCCCCCGGCGGTGCCGCCCCATGCCCCCTCGGTACCGCCCCTCCAGCCGCCGTCGCACCCGCCTCCTTGACCCCCTCCGCCGCCGCCCGCCTCCGCCTCCACCACAGCCACAGCAGCAACAGCCCCACGGCGCCAAGCACCCCCAGGATGGACGCCACCGTCACCCCGATCGTCAAGTTCGGCCTGTACCTAGTATCATCCACATACACGTACGTAACCAAACCCTCCGACACATCGTCGACCTGGACGATGGTCTGCGCGACGCCGGCGTCGAGGGTGAATGTGTTGTTCCCCGGGGCGGAGGGGGTCGCGCAGGCGCAGCGGCCGGCGTCAAAGTCACCCTTGCAGCAAAAGGTGGCTGTGGCCTGGTCGCCGGAGAAGGGGGTGCAGGCTACGAGTTCGCCGGATTGGTTGTCGTCGTCTGCGGGGGCACGGGGTTAGAATGTGTACGTACCTACCTACGGAGAATGGTGGGGGGGGGGGGTTACCGAGACAGAAGCTCCCGCAGGTGGCGTTATCCCATTTCGGGTTGGTGCAGGCCGCGCGGAGGGCGATGTCGTAGGTTAGGCTTGGCTGGGATGGGTTGGGTATGGTGGCGATGCAGAGGGAGGAGGAGAAGCAGGTCCAGCCTTGGGGGCAGCAGGCGCTGACGTCGATGCCGTAGGGGGTGCAGGGGTAGAAGCCTGGGGCTTGGACGGGGGTGGTGGAGCTGGGGAAGAAGCAGGGGGTGTAGGGGCCGGCGAGGGTGGGGGTGGAGAGGAGGAGGAGGAGGAGGGCGATGAGACGGGTGGGTGGGGGCGTTGGCGGCATGTTGGGAGGTGGGGGGTCGGAGACCGGGACGAGGCCGAGAGGACGGAGGCGGTCCCCGGGATGGTCGAGTGTTGTCACGGGTCTTATATGGAGGGCCAGCGATGCACTTGTGTTGGTTTATACGTGTCGTGGGTTGTTCAGCCCCGTGGGGAGACGACCTTGATGAAACCGCTGGTCGCACGCCATCCCGAATTTTCGACGAAATACACCGTGGATGGTCCACGGGAGAGGTGTTCATGGTGGCTCGTCACTCACAGAGCCAGTGGATGTGGTGGTGTCTTTGGCGTTGGGATAGGTAGGTAGGTACCTATGTAACGCCGGGCCCTCGTCTGTCTCTGGGTAAAACAAACAGAGTGGCCATGTGCACTGTGAAAACACTTTGCATGGTCATCTTGGTTGAACGAGAGACGGGAAGGAAGTTTTATGTTGTGACATGGGAGACTGGGATGGTGGATGGACTTTGAGGGAGATGAAGGTGTACAGCGGACCTAGATATGTGTGGCAGTCGACTGGATCGGGAGATGATGTTGAACGAATTATTTTATTTCCGGGGCCGAGTGGTTCTTGCTCCTCCAGGAAAGGTCATGTCTCGGGACCCTGACGGCCAATTTGGAAGATATGGGACAGACGCGTTGGTGTTGGCGGAGGGAAGCCGACGTCGCTGCCGAAACACGGAGCAAGGGGGCAGGAAGTGCGTCATTGCCCCTCTGTTTTTCAACCCCCTCATACACCAATTTCCCACAGCAATGGGAAGCACCAACATCAATTGACATTGGAAATTCAAGAGCCCATCTTCCCCATGTCGACAATGCGCATGAAACCTAAAATGTACCATCAACCCCACGTGGGAGATGCCCAAGGAGCAGCAGCTCGAGTGTGTCAACACCAAAAGTTTACCTAAACGAGTGCGGGGTGCCACTCCCAACTGCCGTAGACTTGCAATTCATCCCGCCTCCAAACAAATTATACGCTGAGACCAAAAACACTTCATCTGAATGTCCCCCAACACTGTCAATCAAAAGGCACCAGGGACCAAGCACCATCCTCTCCACAGACGTCCCCTCTTCGTGGTCACCTCCATCCTCGTCCTCGCCGTGGCCGTCCTCATCTCAACTCCCTCCCTCCTCCCCCGCCTCCGCCTCGCCCTCCTCGCAAGCCACCTCACCCACCGACCCATCTCCACCACCACCACCACCACCACAATGGCCACCCCCTACGCCAAGGAGCTCGAGGTCGCCCAGCTCGCCGTGCAGCGGGCCGCGATTCTGACCAAGCGCGTGTTCCACGAAAAGGCAAAGGGCACTGTGTCCAAGGACGACAAGTCGCCCGTGACCATCGGCGACTTTGGCGCCCAGGCCCTCATCATCGCCGCGCTCCGCCACCACTTCCCGTCGGACGAGATCGTGGCCGAGGAGGAGGCCGCGCAGCTGCGCGCCGACGCCCCGCTGCGCGACCAGATCTGGGAGCTGGTGCGCACCACGCGCCTCGATGACGACGCCGCCGAGGCCTTCCTCGGCGGCGCCATCCCCGACGCCGACGCCATGCTCGACGTCATCGACCGCGGCAACAGCCAGGGCGGCGCGCGCGGCCGGATATGGGCCATCGACCCCATCGACGGCACCAAGGGCTTCCTGCGCGGCGGCCAGTACGCCGTGTGCCTGGGGCTCATGGTCGACGGCGACGTCAAGGTCGGCGTGCTCGGGTGCCCGAACCTGCCCGTCGACGACGCCGCCCCGCTGACGGCCGACATCGGCGGCGCCCACCAGACGGACGACGAGGGCCGCGGCGTGCTCTTCTCGGCCGTCCAGGGCCAGGGCGCCACGAGCCGCCCGCTCGGCACCGGCGGCCTGCGCGAGGGCAAGTCCATCTCGGTCAAGCCCATCACGGACCTCTCGAGCGCCACCTTCTGCGAGAGCGTCGAGTCGGGCCACTCAAACCAGTCCGAGTCGGCGCAGATCGCCCAGAAGCTCAACATCACCAAGCCCAGCGTGCGCATGGACTCGCAGGCCAAGTACGGCTCGCTCGCGCGCGGCGCCGGCGACATCTACCTGCGCCTGCCGACGTCAAAGACCTACCAGGAGAAGATCTGGGACCACGCCGCCGGCGACCTCATTGTGCGCGAGGCCGGCGGCCAGGTCACCGACACCACGGGGAGCCGGCTGGACTTTAGCGTCGGGAGGACCCTGGCGAGCAACAAGGGCGTCGTGGCGGCGCCGGCGGCCATCCACGGCCAGGTCATCAAGGCGGTGCAGGAGGTCCTCGGGCTGAGCAAGTGAGGAACGGGGCGGTGGCTATCACAAGAGGCCCGGTAAATGTACAGATTATGGCACGCACATGGCATGCCGCCACCCCAGCATAGCAGGCAGGCAGGGGAAGTAAATTGTACAAACAAAAAGAGCGCCACCACATAAAAGCGTGCCGCGCATCTATTTGATCTTCTTGGCCTTGAGCTTGATGGTCTCGTCGTTGACAAAGATGCCCTTGCCCTTGTACGGCTCGGGCCGCCTCCACTGCCGGATCTTTGCCGCGAACGAGTGCATGACCTCCTTGTCGATGCCCTCGAGCAGGACCCTCGTCGGCTGCGGCGCGCTCGCCTTGACGCCAAAGGGCACGCCCATCTCGACGGGGTGCGAGAACCCGAGCTTGAGGCAGACGAACGGCTGGTCCGGGTACTCCTCGAGGTGCGGCCGCTTGTCGATCGTGGCACGGTATCCGATGCCCACCAGCCGCAGCACCGTCGTGTGCCCTTCCGACACGCCGCGCACGTACCGGTTGAGATACGACCACGTCGTCCCTGTGTTGTTTCGCGCAGAGGTCAGCTCTCTCTCCTTCCCGTCTTGCCTACTCATGTCGGAGTGACATACCCCACATCTCCTTCTGCGTCTTCTGCGACTTGTCCTGTATGCTCAGCTCCACCCGCTTGGCCACGGTGTCATGGTTGATGTTGATGTACGGCGGCACCGTCAGGTCGATTTTCCCTGGTCTCGTGTGTGAGCGAACGGGCACCTCTGCCATCCTGGAGCCTGGGGCAAGACTCACCCAGCGGGCCCGACACCGTCACCGTCCGCGTGGGGATCCGCAGGTACGACGTCGCATCCTTCTTGATCACCGGCTCGCCAATCAGGATCTCCACGCCCGGCGGGATCGTGATGGGCGTCCGCCCGAGCTTCGAGGGCCGCGCGGGCGTCGCTGAGAAGTGCCGTGGTCGGCCGCCGGTCGGGGTCGGGGGGGTCTGGAGGGCGGGGACGAGGAAGCTCGGGAGGGTCGCGACGACGGGGGAGGTGGTCGAGGCGAGGAGCCGGGAGCGGCAGGGGGCGAGCATGGTCGCAGTCTGGAGGGGGAGGTCGGCCTGTGGGAGGTGGTTGCGGCGCGCGACCGGCGGGGAGGTCGAATTGGGGGGGGGGGGGGGGCTGATTTACTGCCCGCGGCGCTGTGCTGTGGTTCAGTCGCCGGGATGGCTTCGAAAAATGATTGAGATCGGGAAAGCTTCGGACGGATTGGCGAGACGCTTGGCGGGTGATCCTTGCAGCTTGTGGCTTGGCGGCCGGGTGGGTCTTGAGGTGAAGCTGGGCTGCAAGACTGCTTAGTCAGGAGAACCTATCTCCTGAACAACAACACCTGCCAGAGTTGACGACGGCAAGGTGCTCTGGAAAGTGACAATGTTTCAAATATGGCGACTCTCTTACTTGATTATCTGGACTTCAGTTACCCGTTTTTTTTTGCTAACTGATTGTCCCTGCTGCCAGTTGTATTCACGGCGAGACAAAGACCGTTTGTATACGGTATTTCGAGGGTTGCATCTTATAAGTCAATCACCACTCTCACATCGCAGCAGCTGGGAATGGGTCCAAAGTGTGTACTATCGTATCTGCCTCTCGTGCCTTGCGCTAGCTAATAGCATGGATATCATTGCTCCTCGTCCCTGTCGTGACTGATCAAAATCGTCTCCCTCTGCAAGAAATGGTGTGTGGGTGTGCCCCTAAGAATGAATCTGAAAATGGACCCAAGATTGTGTGTGTGTGTGTGTGTGCCCTGAAGGCAAGCCAGAATTGTGTAGCTAGTTGCGGAGACCGGGGATGGTCGTGTTGGAGAGGAAGAATGGGTAGACGGTGTCGAGGTGCCCCGATGTGGAGATGGAAACGACGAAACCGACGCCTTCGCCAAGTGCAAGAAGTCCGAGGTTGCGGAAGGCAGAAGGCGCGAGTCCGTATGATCCCAGGACGAGTGATGCAACGGGGCAAAGGATGTGAGGCCACCAAGTGCCGGATGGTGCTCTGCTCAAGAAGGACTTGTTCAGTGTCGAGGCGGTTGTCGCGGTTTCCTCGAGGGCGTCGAGGAGTTCGTTGGTGATATTGAAAGCTTGTTCGACTCTCTCAGCTTGGATGTTATGGTTGGAGGCAAGGTGCTGGGTGGTAACAAGCAGCCGGCCCAGACCATCCTCGAGAACGTCGTGTCGACGGGCTAATGAGTCCACCATATTGGTTGTGGATGTCTGCCAAAACTGTTAGCGATTGGATATTTGAAGAAGGTTCATCGAATCGAGGGCACTTACAATCTTCTCTTGCAATATGAGAGAGGAAGCGCCGACTGCAGCAACGATTTGTCCCAGTGCTTCCACCTCATTGGTGACCTGGGAAGACGCTTGTCGGACGGCAAGCTCGTGTGCAGATGCCATTTGGGCATTCTTGTCGGCAATGTTATTGAGCAAAGCAGCGAGAAACTTTTCGAGGCTTTCGGCATTTTGCAACCCCCCGTCCATGAGGTCTGCCGATCTCTTCATGGCCTTTTCGAGGTCGCCAGACAGGTATTGTCCCATTTTGGACAGTCCGTCGCCCAGCTGATCGATGCGTGTTGAAAGTTGCCCGAGGTTATCGTAAGTTTGCCGGGCGCGGTTGTCCAGCTCGTCCATTCTCTTCTTGAGTTCGGCCTCGACACCATTGGTGAGGTCTTCGATGACCTTGGTGAGTCGCTGATAGAGGAGGATGCTCTGGTCTCTCTCGTTCTCCCCCCGAGCCGCCTCGCAGAACCGCAGGGCCTTGTGGCGATAGCTGATCCATGTACTCCATGCCGCATCCGATGTCGCCATGGCCGACAGGCACAGTCCAATCTCGACCTCGCTCACATGAAGTTGAGCCCGGCCGGAATTGCGAGTGGCGATTTGGCTGAGAGACGCCTCTCTGAACTTGGCGCATTCTGGCGGAATCTTGAAGCTGCCTCGTTCCAGGTCGCAGATGGCGAGACTCGCAGCGTAGGAGTCGACGAAATCTCGTACCTGCCGGCCACTGTCCGTAAGAATTGTTGCCTCATCTTTGCCGTCGACGAGCTGGCAGTTGTTGACGAGCAAACGGGCGGCCACGCGGTGGCAGAATGGCTGTGACTCGAGCTCTTGGAGTTCTGCGAGGGCGACGGAGTAAAGATTACGAATTGGTTGTTCTTGAATGACCTCTGTAGGTCTTGTGCTTGCTGGAAGGCATCGTGGTCAGTGTTTTGCGGGTAAGAAAGCGCTGTGCCTGCGATTCTCACCAATATCTGCCCGCTTGTCTGCTCTCCAGCTGAATGCCTGGACTTGAGGTGCCGAGAGGGTGAGGAGGGTCAAAAAGACCCCGAGCTTGCCGACCACCATGGTGAAATTGTCAAATGGCAACGGAAGATTGAAGATATCGTCGACCCCGAGGAACGCTTGCTTTTGGAGAAGAAGTGGCTGTGGAGCGATGAAGCTGTGGTGAGAGGTAGAGAGCGAGAAATAATGGAAGAGGTGGTGCAGGAGAAGGCTTGAGGAGGGTGCCTGAAGTTTGGACTGGAAAATGTTGGAGGGGAACTGCGAAAATATGACAAGGCAAGAGCGACCCATGGGGGAAGAAGTCTGGGGCGTCGAGGGGCAGCTGTGCCAACTTTGAGTGTTGTCTTGGGGAAGATGCCAGCGCCTGTAGTTGAAGTATTTCCCTTTGAGAATACTAACCAGTCTGACGTGATAAAGTGAAACCTTGAGATATGGGATGGAATGCCTGGTCAAATCGAGGAAGGAACCCGACTGCTTTCATCAACAAACGGGGCAAGCCTCAGGATCGAGAATACTGTTTGGGATCACCAGGCCTGACGAGGACACCCAGCATCCTATACCTCTTGTGAATCTGAAGTCCAACCTGTCTCACGAACAAGGTGGCAGGTAGCTGGTGGTTGGATATTGGCTCGGGGTTGCTGCTTGGATGGCCAAGTGAAGGCCCTTTCACCCACCCAAGAGGGGAGTCTCAGAACCGAGGGATAGTCAAGCCACTGCTGCAACAAATGAACCCTCGAGAACATATATCCCCAATTATGACAATTCCTGTTCTGTGTACACGAACAAGGTTGCAGATAGCTGGTGGTTGGAAGGCTCGGGTTTGCTGCTTGGATGGCCAAGTGAAGGGCCCTTCCCACCCCAAGAGGAGAGGCTCAGAACCAAGGGATAGTCAAGCCACTGGTGTCAACTGAATCCTCGAGGACGCATATCCCCAATTCATGTTCTGTGTACACGAAAAGGGTCACAGTGGAGGTTGCATGGTTCCCGGCGAGCTGGCAACATCATGTTCCAGTATACCGAACATGCATTCCATCAAATACCATTGTGGGTGTAGTATAGTGGTCAGTACTTCTCGTTGTGGTTCATCACAGCGATCCGAGAGGACCCAGGTTCGATTCCTGGCACCCACACACTTTTTGGCACCTGTATTCCAGTCCAGAATGGAATGGGAACAATCCCATTCGATTGTGAGGTCGTATATCTTTTTGCTAGGCTGGTGTGTCGTGTGCAAAGCTCGCTGTGCTGGATGGAGTATCTGCCCATTGTCATGGCCCCGCCATGCACTGGCCACTCTTTGATAGATTAGATAGGGAAGTGGGGCACTGGAGCACGGACCCCTGCATCGGTCGAGGCACCCACGCTCCCACGGAACCTTTGGCAGACTCCGATCCCCAATTCCTCGGGTTCCTGCTTCCTCTTTTCCCCATGCTTGGGTTCAATACAGAGAAATCAACCACGCAGCTCATTGCGTGACTACCTAGGTACTTATTTATCTGATGTGTCACAGGCTCCGAGGAGTGCAATTGCTTCGAGACTCGCACAGATGGTGGTTATGACTGGTGCCGGCCGGCGCGAGGAGGTTGTTTTTTTGCAATACTCAACTTTGAGCGACTCTATGGCCTGGCTGTCTGGGTAGACAAGTATGTACATGGGCCACCCCGTAGCCGTTTCCTGTATCCTCCTGCGAGTTCAAGACGTGGGATGCATCTGGAAGAATACAGTGTGACGGTTCCTGTCTCGGTACATCCGAAATTCCCACTCCCCCTCCTTGATCCCGGGAGTCCGACAGCAAGGCAATGCGAATACCTTGAATGTCCAGGCGGTACCTACCTACCTAGCCTCCACGTCCAAGCCTATCCCGTCAAAAAACTATCGTCTGTCTGCCCGTGGGGATTCGGTCCAGAAAAGTCGACGACCGCGGAGTCTTTGTGTCGAAGAGGACGTAAGGCTGGAGTAGATGGCTGGAAAGGTCAGGAGGACCTCATGTGGAACCTAGGTTTCCGGCCCAGCTATACGTCAAAGGCCGATGGATCGATGAGACTGCGTTGGCGTTGCCCTGATCAGCAAGGGAGCACAACCAAAATCACCAAGCGAAGAACTGGGTTGAAGATATCATGCTTTTGCGCATGTATTTCAGAATGTACTACAAAGGGCCAACTGGTCTGTGTCAAAAGTACAGTACATCCAGCAGATTGGCATGCCCTCTGTGATCAATTAGAGAATCGACGAGGACAAATCGTCCACCAAGTTCAAGGTGCTCAACTCCAAGCAGAACAGTCGCTAACTGACCCGGCTCGTATAATCAATTATCAACCCACGGTACCCCGCGCGCAAGGCGGAACCAACAACCCCAAGCAAGCATGCCGCGCTGGGAAGCATGACTTACTCCTCGCCCTCAAGAGGGGCCTCCTCCTCGTACTCCTCCTCCTCCTCGTCAACACCAGCATCCTGGTATTGCTGGTACTCGGAGACGAGATCGTTCATGTTGGACTCGGCCTCAGTGAACTCCATCTCGTCCATACCCTCACCAGTGTACCAATGCAAGAAAGCCTTGCGCCTGAACATGGCAGTGAACTGCTCGCCGATGCGCTTGAACAGCTCCTGGATGGCCGTCGAGTTGCCGACAAAGGTCGACGACATCTTGAGGCCACGGGGAGGGATCGAGCAGAGGGCGGTCTGGACGTTGTTGGGGATCCACTCGACAAAGTACGACGAGTTCTTGTTCTGGACGTTGCGCATCTGGTCCTCGACCTCCTTCATGGAGACCTTGCCACGGCTGGGAACGGTTAGCGACACTCAGAAAGCATGGGCATCATGGCAACTTACAAGATGGCGGAGCAGGTGAGGTAGCGACCGTTGCGGAAGTCAGAGGCAGCCATCATGTTCTTGGGGTCGAACATCTGCTGCGTGAGCTCGGGAACCGAGACGGCGCGGAACGAGTGGGCGCCGCGGCTGGTAAGAGGGGCGAAGCCGACCATGAAGAAGTGGAGACGGGGGAAGGGAACCATGTTCACGGCGAGCTTGCGGAGATCCGAGTTGAGCTGGCCGGGGAAGCGCAGCGAAACAGTGACACCCGACATGACGGCCGAGACGAGGTGGTTGAGGTCGCCGTACGAGGGGTTGGACAGCTTGAGGGTGCGCATGCAAATGTCGTAGAGAGCCTCGTTGTCAATGCAAAAGGTCTCGTCCGAGTTCTCGACAAGCTGGTGGACCGAGAGGGTGGCGTTGTAGGGCTCGACGACGGTGTCCGACACCTTGGGGGAGGGGACGACGGAGAAGGTCGCCATCATGCGGTCGGGGAACTCCTCGCGGATCTTGGAGATGAGGAGAGTACCCATGCCGGCACCGGTACCACCACCGAGCGAGTGCGTGATCTGGAAGCCCTGGAGGCAGTCGCAGCCCTCAGCCTCGCGACGGACGACATCGAGAACCTGGTCGACAAGCTCGGCGCCCTCGGTGTAATGACCCTTGGCCCAGTTGTTGCCGGCACCGGACTGGCCAAAGACGAAGTTGTCGGGGCGGAAGAGCTGGCCAAAGGGGCCGGCACGGACGGCGTCCATGGTACCGGGCTCGAGATCGACGAGAACGGCGCGGGGAACATACTTGTTGCCGGAAGCCTGGATCACGCAGTTGTTAGCTGACACTGTCATACGACACCATCGGGATTTGGAGTTCTCCCACGCACCTCGTTGAAGTAGACGTTCATGCGCTCGAGCTGGAGCTCCGAGGTGCCGTTGTAACTACCCAGGCGGTGAGCAAACGTGGCGTGTCAAACGGAATCCGGCAATACGTACACGCCATTGCTGTCGAGGCCGTGCTCGCCAGAGATGGTTTGCCTGAAGTCACAAGTCAGCGTCGGAGTTCCTCGAGTCGTGTTGTTGTGCGCTCATCAGTAGAGAGTAGAAGGGGAGCATACCAGAAAGCGGCACCGATTTGGTTACCCTGAAGGCCATGAGTGTCAATACAAGTCCACCCAAGATCAAGCTGCCGATGATCGTTTCAACTTACACACTGGCCGGTCTGGAGGTGAACCTGTTTTGCAAAATTCAGTCAGCGAGCTGCTCGGGGAGTGTGTTCATCATCAGAGGTGGTGCCTGGAGCTCTCGAGTGCCCCGGGTGGGGTAGATTGAGGCCGTTCCAACGACCATCCTCAAGCGACGAGCGGCGCGTCCTGCGAGGAGGCGGAGACGGGGGAGTGCTTACAATCTCGCGCATGTTGACGGTTGATGAATCTCTGACGGAGAGGGAGCAGGTTGCGAGGGCAGGCAATGATGGTGCAAGAAGACGGTGGTTGACAGCGTGCTGGTGGAGGTTCGAGGTTTGGGCAAATGGCTCGGGGAGATTTGTTGATTTTGGGGCGACAAAATGAAGAAGTGGGTCCCTCACCGCTTGTCAGGGTGTCAGGCACGACTATTACGAAACGGGAATGGGGGAAGGAGGTGGCCCCAGCGCCCGTCGCTTGTTTACCCAGTTGCACGAATCGACAGGCCCAGCTCAACCGCGCTTGCCCTGATTTGGGCGGCGGTGGGTCCGTATTCAACGTGGGGTTTGTTTTTTTGGTGGGGTATCACCAACCTCGTCCTCCGCCATCTCCAGACTCACCTTGACAGCCACGACAGCAGAAATCATGTGACAAACAGGACTCTTTGGCGATCGACAACATTGACTGGACCGAGTAATCCCGGGGGCTGGAAGAGGTTGGACTTTCGAGATCAATATTCATCCCTTTCAAGAGCTCGGTCACCTCATCCAATGTCCAAGAAGGCACCCACCCCATACACACCACAATATGGCTGCCTGCTGCTGGAAACATTTGCCTCTCTCTGTACCGTAGTGGGAACCCCTATACCAGATTATGCATCGTTCGGCTTGTACAAGCCAAGTTGTGAGAGACTACGTGATATGGTATGTTGTGGGGTTATGGTATGTTGTGGCTTTATGGTATGACGATTCTTTATAGCAAGTTAAGGCTAGGGAGCGCCTGTAATTAGTTAATAAATACCCTATGTTGTATTTGTCGGCTTTAAAGGATGTCCTCTGTAATATAGGTAGTGGCCCGAATGTCGACAATTATTGGCTAGCGCCTCCTAGGGTCTTTATTAGTAAGCCGTCGACTAATAAGGGGTTACGAGGGCGAGACCTCTTAGGTTATATTACTAGCTATTATTAGCGCCGCTATAGGTTGTTAGTGCTATTATAAGTCTTAATTACTAACGCCGCTGTAGGCTGTTAGTATTACGTAGGATAATGGAAAATAGATAGTCGCGAAGTTAAACGTAAGGTACGTAAAGGAGTAAGTTTAGGGATAAATTAATTACTATCTACTACCGACGGCGTATTTATAACGATGCTATTAATAATTAACCCCGTTATAATTAGTATCGTAAGATACTACTTATAGGCGAGTATCTATGTGCCGAAATAGACCCTCTTTTTTTTTAGTATTTTCTTATTTTCTTAGAGTTACGATATCGCTGTTATTCGTAGGCCCGACCCCTACTGTAATAAAGGGGGCCGCTTGTTTATATTACTTAACGGGAAGGCGACTAGCGTATCTTAATAGTATTATAGATATACTCGTATATACCTGGAGTGTCTTACTCGAAGGCGGCGCGATACCGGGCGAGACGCTCGGTATAAAGGCGAAGCGGGCTAGTGTTGATATCGAAGTCCGAGCTAGACTTAGAGTGTCGAGGAGAGGCTAGTCTATTATACGCGCTATCTTTATTATTACTAACGATTATATAGCTTATACTTGCTTCTACTCGAGCTATATTACTCGATATCGGGGTAAGGAAATCGAGGGTTTGCGATATATCCGCTCTTATACCTCGACCGGCTTTAGGGGTTGTAATAGCCTTACTACTACTATCGGCAGCACTACTATTAGTACTACCCTAGCTACGACTACCGCGACTACCGCGACTACCGCGACTACTACGACTACTACTACGGGCTATTAACGTTAGTATAGTAGACTTAGACTTTAATACCGCCTTACGCTTTACTGTCGTTAGGGCTAGCGATATATCTTCGTTAGTATCGCTAGTACTTTAAAGATTAGTACGCGAGCGCGTATTAATATAAGATAATATCTCGGCCGTTATTAAGGCGTATCTAGCTGTACTAGCGGTAGGTTGTATTAACCTTTAAAGGAGCGACGGCTAGGGTCTAGTGTTTATATCCGATATATACGTGTTAGAGTTGTTAGCCGGTACTCGAGTAGATGCTATATAGGGATTCTTAAATATAGGAAGCGCCGACTAACGTCCCCTAGGAAAGCCTATCTAATATAGCGGCGTAGGCGGTCTATACGATTATCTGGGGATAATTAGCGGCGGCGGGTAGGTGTACGCTTAGGATACCTATAGTATCCTTTATAGCGATAATAGCGATAGGGCTTATAATTACGATAGCTCCGGGGACGTTCTAGATAGGTTATACGATAGACGGACGGGAATCCTTTAGGGAGATGATAACGGCCTAAGACGACGCTATACGTATTACTTATCCTCGATAGAATTATATATATCCTCGACAGGATCTATATTTATTATCGGCGCTTCTAGGGTAGGACTAGTACCGGGTAATAGATTACCGGTAACGATACTTAATCCTATCTTAGTAGTAGTAGTCGTAGTAGTAGTAGTTACGATAGTACCGGTTTTATCGACGGTTAATATATCGCCCTTAACGGTAATATACGACTTAGTACCCTTAGATAATAGTACCTGTAGACCTATAGGCTAGGATATACTAGGAATACCTCTAGGTATAGATAGCCTTAGTATACGCTTAAGCCTAAGGTATAGCGTAGTAGGGCGTAGGCGCGGCGTCGCTCGCGGGGAAGTATCGTATACGTTACTAGTATTATCGTAGGTAGACCTAGTACTAGTAAACTAAAGTAAGTTACTATCGGGGTAAATACTAGTATCGCGGATTATAAGGGAGGCCGCGCTTCTACTCGCTTACGTACCCTTACGTTTACGCTCGCGCTCGCGTTAAAGCGATCGCTCTCGCTACTTTAAATCCTTAGCCTTAATAGACCTCTCCTTAGCGACCTTCTTATACTATCGTCGTATACGCGCCTTAACCTTCTTTCGCCGTTCGCTAGCGGATATAGGGTTCGGATTACTTACCTAATCTTCCTCCGAGTCGGATAGTACGTATCTATTTATGTAAAGCTTCGTATAACGGCGCTTCTCGGCCTTTACTCGTTCTAAGGTCGGTAAGAGTCTCTCCTTCCTTAGTATCTCTCGATATCGGATAGTAAACCTTATCCAGGTTATATAGCCTAGTTCTATACTAGCCTAGGCCTATACCTCGAGTTCTAGATCGGATAAAGGTAAATTATTATCAGGCTCCGGCGAGAATATGTTAAGGTCTAGATATCCAGTATTAGGGCCGGCTAGGCGGCGGCGCTTATCGATACGGCGGCGCTAACTAGTATACTCCTTAAGTATTAAGACGAGCCGTCTTAATAGCGCGTCGATGTCGATATTATCGGAGCTATCGATATCGGCATCGCTATCGATACCGTAGTAGAGTTACGTAGTATCGCGGCGGGGCTGCCTAATATCGTAGCGGGGTTATATAGTATCGCGGGGGGAGTCGTCGTATCGCGTAAAGGTTTAGGAGAAGTCGGGCTAAGTACGTTTATTAGTATTAGTTATATAGCGGTAGTCGAAGCGGCGACGTTACTTAGTAGTATTAGGGCGGCCCTATTTATCGATACTAGGGCGAGAAGCGATACTAAGGCGAGACGGGCGACTAGGGTTAGAGTAGGTATTGAGAAATATGTCGTCTTCTAGCTTTATCTCTAACTCGAGTTCCTAGCGTTATCGTTATAAAAGCGTTAATTATCGACTAATAGGGTAGCTTAGTATACTAAACGAAAATTCGGATATAGTAAACGGGCTTTCGACCTCGCTATACTAGGTAGGCGTTTCTGTAATATTACGGCGCCTAGGGGGGGCGGTATTCGTCTTAGAGGGCGGCGTATCGTAGTCGCTGTCGTTACTAGATAGGGCTAGGGAATTAGAGATAACGTTACCCCGTAGGATATTAGCCGGCCGGGGGCGGTTTATCGGAGGCGGGGCGGCCGCGACAGGCTTAACCTATATAAAGCGATCTAACTTAATCTTCCTAAACTCGGAGTACTAGCCTAATATATTAAAGATATTACGGTATATCTCGCGCTCTTTAGTAGCGACGCGCTAGCCGGTTAATCTCGGGCGCTATACTTTGCCGGGATTAAGCTTACGCTCCGTAAGGGCGACGGTAGTAATCTACCTAATTATAGTACTAAAGATAATCTTTAGGTAGTAGAATAGCTTCTTATCCCGATTACTAAAAGATATATCCTAGTTAATAATAGCTACGACAGGCTTAAAGTAGCTAGTAAAGACGGCCTTATCGAGGTAGTTATAAAGCTATTTCTTAGTATAGTCGAGGTTAGCTTAGGGGATAGCCCTATCTGTACCTTTACCCTAACCCTAGATATCCGGGTTATACCGAAAATAGGTTTTACTAAAGTCCTCGAGCTAAATAAGTACCTACTAGTATATATAGCTGTATAACGTTTTATACTTAATAGTCTGGAAAACCGACCGCGAGTACTTTAGAAGGGTATAGAAGATATCTATACGGGTATCGATATCGGGTACTACTTATAGGACGATAGACTCGCTTAGGCGATTAAAGGTAAATATAAAAAAGACTTTATACGTAAGGAAGTTGATCTTATTCTTAAGGATAGTCTCTTCCTTAGGCGAGAGAGGGGTAGGGGCTATCTGGAAGGGGTAGTAAACTATACTAGGGATATCTTCGGATTCGACGAGGCCCTTATAAGTTAGGGGTCTAAATATTATAGGGTATATAATTTATAGTAGCTAGTCTCGCTTCTTTTTTGTACCTTTAACCGTTACCCTACTACGTATAATAGGTCTAGGGAAGGACCTGTTAGTACCGGTAGTCGAACCGCTTTACTCGTTACCCGTACCTTACGAAGTCTATTCGGCCGGCGTTATTAGGGTTAGCGCGGGATCTTTAGTAATAGGATATTAGTAGGATAACGGCTAGGCCTATTTATATTAGGTAGCCGGGGTATATAGCGTATTAAGGGTCCCCTATAGGGCTGGGTCGATAAGCTAGTCTATATCTAGGTCCTTTAAGTCGTCCTCGGGGTATAGCCTAAAGGCTATCTACCGTCGTAGGCCTAAAGTAGGGAATATAGGCGGCGGGATATACGTCTCCGACCTAGGAGGTACTTATACGAGGGGAGCCGGTAGAAGAGAGCGTTATCGCGAATATTAGGGAATTCTATAGTAGTTAGGATATTAATTAGTAAGACTTACTCCTTAGGTATAGGAACTAGTCGTACTACTAGTAGTACGCGTCGGTCTAGGCGGTTTCGTAGGCCGTCCCCGGCTATAGTTAGTCGGCGGCGGAGGAGGAGGTAAAGCTATCGTAGAAAAAAAAGCCCTACGATAGAGCGGTTAAGTTAGTAGGTTATCTAGATAATAGGGGTAAGGGGACGAGGAGAACTAAGAGGAGGTAAGAGTCCAGATAGGTAAGAATTGTAGTATTAAGAGAGGTAGGAGTAGTTAAGTAGGAAAGGGTTTTTTTTAGTAGAGGGGGGAGTAGGAGATTAATAGTTAAAGAAAGGGTACGAATCTTAATACTAATAAAGTAAGGAACCTTTAAGAAGTACCGAGTTAATTAATAAAAGGCTAGGGATCGTAGGAGAGTTTAACTAATTAGACGAAAAAAAAAGGTAGAGTTAGTACCTGTAGTTACAGGACTACTCTATCGAAGGGGTAGCTATCGGGTCGATTTTTCTAACTCCTCTATCCCTTAAAGACTACTACCCTCCTAACCTAAAGTATTACCGATACTAACCTTATACCTTACTTCCCTACTAAAACCCGAAAGGTCCTTCTATTAAGATGCCTAGCCGAGGAAAAGACCGAGTAAAGCTATATAGGCTTAGTAGATGTAAGCGCCGTACCCGCCGCGATAAGAGCGAAGATAACGAGGTAGGGCCGAGCTAATACTACGATACGTTTTCTACTATCTAGGAAGAGGAAGATATCGATATAACGGACGACGACGAATATAGCTCCGCCGGCGCTACCGACGCCGACGCCGACGCCGACGCCGACGACTAATTCGATATAGTTATATATAGTACCGGCGACTAAGGCCCTACTAATACGCTCGACGATACGCTCGACGGCTTAGATCTAGATAGCGACGCCGAAGAGGAGGGTAAGTAATTTTCTAGGTTTCTATCTAAGCGGGGTAAATAATAGCTTTTAACCTTTATTATCGTAGATATTATCGACCTTAATACTATTCGTTATAGCGATACTAAGGACGTAGCTAGCCGTACTATATAATCCGCGCTAGACCTAGATAAGGTTCTTAGCGCTACGGTATACGATAAAGATATCGCCGAGCCGCCTCCGATATCCGAAGTATTCGACGAGCCTGGCTAAGATAAACCCGGCGACGATAAGTTCGTTCTAGATAATAAGGATACTGTCGATAAGATTAAGGCGATTATCGATAAAGCGGCTATAGAGAAGGACGATAGTATCTCTAAGGATACCGATAGGGCGGTCGACCCCGCTATCCGATAGGCAACTACCCCCGTCCGATAGGCAACCCCGGCCCCCGTCCGACAGGCGACCCCGGCCCCCGTCCGATAGGCGACCCCGGCCCCCTAATAGCCTAGAAGTCGTAAAGTATCGGTAGACCCGGACTAGGCAGACTCTTCGACCCTTTTACGTATATACTAGAATAAGTCGATTAAGATATCGCCTTTCGAGAAGGTACTCGTAACCTTTACCGATTTAACTAGAATAAGCCAGTAGGATTACGCTACGATACGCGAGATCCTTTTCCTTATACGCGAGAAGGATAGTAGTATACTAAGTATAATCGAGGCTTTACCTAAGTAGCTATCTATACTAAAAGACCGTATACGTAATAAGTTACCGATAATAGATATACGCGAGGTAGATATCCTACTAAACGTTCTTAAGATACTAACCTTACCGGTAAGTCTTAAGCCCGAAGAGCGCCGTAAGATTAAAGTAATATACGTACTTACCGATACGAAAAAGGCTATTACTATCGTAACCTACGCCGCCGCTAGAGCCGTAAGGGAGAGTAGTCGCGATAGCGCTAAAGCTAGGGCCGCCGAACTAAGCGCGTAGCAAGCGAGGGCGTACGCCGATAGGAGCTAGCGAGAAGTAAAGGCGTTACTAGGGGACGTCGAAATCGAAGTAAATATCCCTAAGCTTAGTATAAAGCTAACCTTCTTTAACCCCCCGACGCTATTTAAGAACCTAGTCTTATCGGATATTAGTAAGCGTATTCGTAGCGGCTCTAGGGATATCGTAAATAACCCTAAGGAGCTATACGAATCGTACTCGTAACTATCCTCGGTATATACGATAACTAGATAGTATACGTATATCTCTATCCCGGATCCTAATAGCGGTACTGTTAGCGTTAGCCTAGTAGTCTTCCCTTCGGATTAGGTATACTTTCGGTACGAGAACTTAAACTACGATATCCGTTACGCCGATATCGAAGATAATAGCGATAATATTATCAACCTTTATATCGGAAGGGTATATAGCGTAGGGTTCGATTACCGTAAGGTGCTATGTAGCGCCGATACTAACGATAGGGAATTATCGCTGTAAATCCAAGAAGCGTATAGGGTTAATAGTATAGCGCTTACTAGTATTAACCTCGAGCCTGCCTAAGAGGATACTAAGTTAATCTTATCGATTAACCCTCTTATCGTTCCGAAGGGTAGACTTTATACGTACTACGTTATCTATATCGATCGCTATAAGGGTAAAGAATAACGCGACCCCGGCTGGAATCTACGCGTACGCCGGAACTAAGCCCCGCCTAAGCTATTCCCTAAGTATAGGAACGCGAGATACGCCTATATATACGCTAACGAATTCTTCTTCGCGTAGCGGTTAGTCGATACCAGGGGCGATACGAAAGTCGTACTACTTTATTATACCTACCTAATTCGCGCCGAACTCGAGCTAGAGTAATAGGGGTGTAAGGTATTCCTTTAGGACTGGGATAAGACCTTACCTATAAGTAAAACCTTCGTTATAATTCCGTATATCGACTTTATCGATAGCTTTAATATATTCCGGAATTCGTACCGGATATTAATAGGATTTTATATTACCCCGGCTGGGTTATCGTAGGCGGATCGCTTTAGGCTGGGTAGCATTTTCCTACTGGTACTTAGGTAAGTCGTCGCGTTCTAAGTATTTATCGCGGTATCGCGTAACCCCGCTAACTATAGTACTAATTAATAGCCCTTACGGTTTAGACTTTAGCGATGTTATCCGAGTAATAAAGACGATATCCTAGCTCGATATTAGGATAGATATCGAGGTCGAAGGTAAAACGGTACGTATTTACGCCTTTCCGTTATACTATATTGGCGATATACCCTAGTAAGCCGAAAATGCTAGCTTTAAGGGACTACGCGCTACTAAATTCTGTCGTAGCTACTTTACCTTCGCCGGCTAGACCGTTACCGACGACCCTAAATCGATACTAAACTTTAACGTTGTTACCTACGGTCGCTTTTATATATAGACGATAGAGATATAGTATATAGTCGAGTATAGGCTACGTAATATCTCCGAGGTTAAACGGTATACTATATAGTAGGGAATAGCCGAGTCTAGGCTAGCGCTTACTAGACTATCTCCCGCTCTGGATCTAGTAATAACGCGACCCGCGGACCCTACGTATTCGGAATTTAACGGCCTTATTAACCTGATATACTTCTTGTTACGCGATAGTATTCTTACAAAGGTAGTAAGAAACGAGTATACTATATAGCTGCGTACGTAGCCTTTCCCCCCCGGCTGGAATCGTCTGATATCGCCTATCTACTATCTTTCTAGCTATAAGATATCCGACTATAGCCGCTAGATTATCGTTATCCCCGCTCTTCTACTCTACTAGCTACGAGAGGACTACCTTAAGGCGTCGTTTATCGAGAAGGTAGCCGCTGGGAGTATAGATAACGTTGCTAGGCTAGTTGTCGAGACGGTATCGGTAATTACGAACAGTACGTCGGTTTTAATAGGTACGCGAGTATTTAAGGCCGACCGCGATAATATAGCGTATATTATCCGCTACGCTCGTCGTTTATTTAACTAGTTGTATATCTTTACCTTATCGATAGGGGGCTCGCGTTAAGGATCGTAGGCTAGTTCGTAGGCCGGTTCGTAGGGAGGGTCGTAGGGAGGATCGTAAGCCGCGCCGGATATACTAGCTTACGGCGCCGCCGACTCGCCAGGAGGATAGTAAAGTAACGACGGTAGCCCTATTAACAGAAAGGTACTTAAAGGGTATAGCTATACGATATAATAGTATCTAAACGATATATTACGCCCTAATATCTATATCGCTACCTATTATCCGGCCCTTACGGAGGAGTATAGGCTACTAGTTAATATTAATATCTTAACGGGGGAGAATAAGTATCGGTAAGTCGAGTCCTTTCGTTCGTTTGTTCGTTTGTTCGGGGGTTTAGGGGTTCGTCGTCGGCGTCGGCGTCGTAGTGTAGTATAGTTAAGGACTGTCTGAAGCGGACGGTCTATCGTTACGTATTTTATCGAGGTTAAAATAAACCCCGCCTTAACAGTATATAATAGGCCCTATTAACGCTAGAGTATATACGTACTATTAGACCTATACGATATCCCTTTACGTAAACCTCGCTAAGTAGGATCTACTTAACGCTACCCCCCCCCCCCCTCCCTAATCCCTTATATAACGGTCGGATAGCTAATCCTATAGGTTGTAATAGATTTAAGAACTAAGTATACGAAACGAACTACTCGAATATCGAAAAGGTCCTTCTTATAAAGCTTAACTTCCAGTAGATAGTCTGGATAGTACTGCTTAACGCCTTCTCCTTCGACGACCCCGAATTAACAGCTACTATAACCTAGCTGTACTATAGCTATCCGACCCTTTTCGGAAAGGTTCTATCGTATAGCGATCGCTAAGAGTTCGACTTACTTGTCGAGGAGGCCGACTACGAGGTTAATATCGACTAATTAGCAGATAGTATATACCTCTCGCTAACTACTATTAATCGAATTCCTATTATAGAGGTACTTAAGGCGGGTACGTATACGGTTAACGAAAATCGCCCTCTTCTAGTATACGCTAGGCCTTAGTTAATATCCGTAGTATAGCGTAGGCTTATCCGATTAGTATACGAGAACGATTACGGTAAGGTAGTAGATTACCCGGCGGTATTCGAGAACCGGACTATCCAATAGTTACGTAAGTTCGGCTTTACTAATAGGTACGTATATTATCTATAGGCCTAGACCGTTAAGTCCGGTCTTTTCGTTTCCTTAGTATTAAAGTTAGGCTATTACTTTAGACGAGATATCTAACTCCTATATTAGTAATAATAGATACTTATATCTATCGCTATCGACTTATATCCCTTTCTCCTCCTTATCTACTTAATATTAGGTAAACCTATATCGGGCTTCTCTTAGTCTAGATCGCTATCTTACCTCGTAAGATAGCCCCTACCCTATACCTAAACTTTACTTAAACTACTACCCTAGTTAAAGTAAGCGCGTTATACTAGTTTTAAAGTATAAGCTTTAAAACTATTTTATTCTTCTTAAGTCTTATTTATCCTCCTTTTTCCTATCGTCGTAACTACCCCCCGATAACCTAATTACGTTCTTTTTACCTACGATATATTAACAACCCGGTAGTCTACCCCCGTTCTATAGGGGGGTTATATATAGAGATACTAATAACCGATTTACTTTTTCTATAAACGACTACGTATAGTATCGATAGAAGGACGATATCGAGCTATATTACGGCCGCGTCGACCGTATTTTTATACTCGACAACTTCTAAGATAGGTATATCTTCGTAGTACTTATCCCCATTAAACGGACGTATACTAGATACTACCTACTCGGTAGGGAGATATTAGACGAGTAGGTTAACGACCCTATTATCGTAGGTATACCGGTAATCGTCCCCGACTACCCGTATATAGTTCGTATTAATAGTATTAGAATACTTTAGATCGACTAGGACGTATATATTCTTTAAGTATCGTACGCCTATAAGTTTTCTAGACTACTAGTTCCCCTATAATACCCCCCTTTCCTCGTCTCTTAGATAAAATAAATTATTACTTATACCTATAACTATCTTCCTATACCTTACCTACTTTACTAGTATATATACTTACCCGTCGTTTCTATTTATATAGGCTAGGTAGGTTGTATTATATAATATTTAATAAGGTTAATTTATCGATATAATAATACTAGTAGACTAATAGGTTGGACAGGTATATCTCGACCCGCGCCTACGGGGGGTAATAAATACTAAAGCGATATTCTTCCTATCCTGTTATAGCCTAGCGTAGCTATATAGTATAGTTAAAGCGTACTAATTAGGTAAGCCCGACTATAGCTAGAGGTACTTAGGCTGTAGAGGGATAGTAATCCTATACTAACTACTAAAGATAAAAGCGACCGTAGTACTATAGCTTACGACCGTTAGATCTAGGCCTGCCTATAGTAAGCGGGTCCTTAATACTAAGAATTCGATCGCGACCGCGACTTATAGGCTTTAGTCTACGCCTACTTATACGATAGATATACTATTATACTATAAGTTAGTCTATATATCTAACTCCCTGCCTTCCCTACCTTTCTTTTCCTACGCTAACTAAGCGTATATACTCCTAGGCCTTTATTGTAATTATCTATAGGTACTGGAAATTTAGAGGTTAGAGCCGGTAGGTTGTAAGTAGTAAGTAATTAAATAAAGTCTTAACTAGCGATAGCTTCGACCTATATACGTAGATAAGTAAGTTTTAGCGACTTAGTACTCGAGTAGGTAGCTACTACGTTAGGGTTAACGCTAGCGCGAGGGCGGGCGGAATAAGGGGGGCGGGCGGAACTTTAAAGGGCGCGGAGCGGAACCCTACCTTAGCGCGAATAGAGAACTATCCGCGCGCTAGGCGGCAGGGCGGTAGTCTAGCTAACGCCTAACGGCAAACAGCCCGGGCGCCAGATACGCGAGTATTTTAATTAATGTATATCACCCTTCGATATCTAAATATCTATATGCCAACCCGCCTATATACCCCCTTACTTTGTCATCGAATTAAGGACCAATCAGAGGCGGGCCCACTTTTCCAACTCGCTATAAAGGGTGGTTATGGTATGAAGCCCTAATATGGCATAACCCTACAACATGCCAAGACCTGATTTCTTGTATGCATTTTGGGTTATGGCAAGAAACACACTTCACGCCATGATGCCTCGCAGCGGGTCCCGCAGTGGTATACAAATCTATAGAGAGTTCAACGGAAGCCTTCGTTGCAAATCGTGTCATCATCGCTCAGATACCCTTACCAATTCGAGGACATGGGTGTCCAGCCAACGAAGAGCTGCTGCATCCGCTGTGTATTCCGCTGTGTATTTTGCTCTGCATGCTATTGTACTTAATGCTGCCTGACAACACCAGCAGCATCTGCCTGGGCTGTAATCCGCTTCTTGTAAGCCTGCACATCTCCCGGGAACTTTTCAACCGTGCCGCCATCGCACACCCACAGCGATGTGCACACCGTCTGCAGCATCGTCACGTCGTGGGAAACCATCAGCACACCTCCCTGGAACTCCTTGAGAGCCGCCGACAGGGCATCCATGGCCTCAATATCCAAATGATTGGACGGTTCGTCGAGTACCAGAATGTGCGGGTTCGTCAGGGCCAAGCACGCAAACGCTACACGCGACTTTTGACCACCGGACAGCAACTCCATCTTTTGCAAGCCTGTGGTGCCTGTAATACCAAAGGCGCCCAGCTGGCGGCGATACTCCTCGTCTGTCCTGCCGGGGTAATTCTTGGCCATGAAGCCCACAGCGCTGGCGTTGAGGTCCAGGGCGTCGACGTGGTGCTGAGCAAAGAATCCGACGCGGAGACGGGGATTTTGGGAAATGATTCCCGACGACGGCGAGAGCTTTCCAATCAGGAGCTTGAGGACTGTGGTTTTGCCTGCCCCGTTGGGTCCCACTATGCCAATCCGGGAATCCAGCTGCACATCGAGGTCGACGTTGCGAAGGAGAATGTTGTCCTTGGTGTAACCAAACGTGACCTCGGACATCTGGACGATGGGTGGGGACAGCTTCTCGACATCGGGAAACTTGAAGTGGACGCTGTACTCGGCCTCGGGTGCCTCCAGTACCGGCATCTTTTCCAGCTTCTTGATGCGGGACTGGGCTTCGGACGACTTGGCGGCATTGTACCTGAACTTGTCGATAAAGGCCTGGAGATGGGCCCGCTGTGCCATCTGGTTTTCGTATTCGCGCTTGGCCGCCTTCTTGCGCTCTTCCTTGGTGGCATAGAACGACTCGAAGTTGGCACCGCGGTAGTAGTCCAGTCGCTGCGAGTGTTGGTGGATGATATCGGTTGCCACCTCGTTAAGGAAGGCTCGGTCGTGGGATACCACGAGCACTGTGCTCGGGTAGCCTTGCAGGTAGTTGGAAAGGAAGGTAATCGACGGGACGTCCAACATGTTGGACGGTTCGTCGAGAAGCAGGAGGTCGGGCTCACAGAACAAGGCACGAGCAAGAGCCAAACGCATACGCCAACCACCAGAGAAGGTCTTGGTGGCAAACTGCTGGCGTTCGGGAGAGAAGCCCAAGCCGGCCAGAATGCTGGCTGCTCTGGATTCGGCCTTGTCAGACTCCATCTCGGCAAGTTTGCCCTGGATGTCTCCCAATCTTTGGTCCAGAGCCTCACGCTCCTTGTCGATCTTGGCCGCATCGGCAGACGTATCTGCCAGAGGAGCTCGTTGCGCCTCCAGGTCTGCCAACTTGCCCGTGATTTCCTGTCGACTGTTAGAGAGGCGGACATGTGGGCATAAAATGATAATCAACTTACACCTTGTTCCTTGAGTAGAACCTTGCGCCAGACGTCTGCATCGAGGACGGCTTGAATGGCAGGGGTATCGTCGCCCGTGAGCTTGTGTTTCGTTAGCCACGAGTGGTCAAGGAGGGAAAGGCTGTTACTTACTTCTTGCTCGACGTGAAGAATGGATATATGGGTGGGGATGGGGACCTCTCTCCTGGAAAGTGCCCTCAAGAGTGTCGATTTACCCACACCGTTGTTACCAACAAGACCGTAACGGTGCCCGTAAGACAGAGTCAGTGTAGTGTCGGTCAAGATGCGGAGTCCTCCGATGGAGACGTCGGTGTTGTCGATCTTGATGTCCTTGCTCTTTCCACCCTGGCCAGAGCCCAGCTGGAGAGGGTTGACGGCCATGTAAAACTCCTCGTACGACTGGGCAGCTTCGGGCTGGTTCAGGAGGCGCGAGGACTCGTACTCAACCGTCTTGAAGACCTTCTTGCTCTGCTTGGCGGCAATCTTGCGCTCGGCCTTTTCGAGCTTCTTCTTGTCGACCCGGGACTCGACCTTGCGAACGTTGGCCGACTCGAGATCGACGCCGCCCGAGGCAACGGCCAAGGTGGACGACATGTTCCGCTGGGAGCCGACTTGGATGGTCTGGTCCAGACGTCTCACCGAGGGACCCCGTCTCTCCTCGCCGTTGGCATTGGCGGCAGAGTACCGGTCGACCCATTTGTCAACCAGGGCGCGGATCTTGGCCTCGCCGGCAGCATTAGGGAACCCGGCAGCCGAGATCAGCAGCTCCGTGATGAAGGTTCCGGCCTCGGCGAGTGGGGACGGGCCGGTAACATCCTCGTCGGCGGACCAGGCCGTGGAGGCATGGATCATGTACCCCGCCGCGTACTCGGAGAGCACGGGGTCGATGTTGGGGATCTGAGACCGGATTTCCGACTCCATGGCGGCGACTGTGACGGAGCGGGACCCGGGACGGAGATGATCGGGTCGTTACAGATGCGGGGAGTTCAATAGGGGCACTGGATGTCGTGACGAATACTTCTGAAGAAATCTCCGATATGACTGCCAATGCCTTGCCGTCACCGGTTTTTTTTTTTGCTATGGTGAACTTTGACGTTGGACAAAGCGGCACTTGCCGAAGCACCCCTCCACCCCTCCATCGACCGGCCCCCCCACCGAGCCGGCGACAGCTGCCAGGGTAAAGAGTGCTGATTGGTTCAGGCCCGAGACATCCAGAACCCCGCGCTGGCCATGTTTTCTTCGCTGCCCCTTCTGGAATGGGCCTGGAAATTTGCACTTGCATCTCTTCCACCCTCCCTCCCATCATGACATCCTCGCCAGCATTGCCCTTTTCCGACCTCATGCATCCTGCACGCCTTCTGCCTTCTTCAACGGGAGCCGGCTCCTGCGGGATTTCCCCCCTCACCGGTGTTTCGTCGCTGCTCTCAAGAAGTGCGAAGCAGCAGGGAACAGTTTGGTAGTGTCAGAACATGATCGCGAACCTTGGGACAAGACCCTTGTGGCGCTTGAGCAACGACCATCGACCGGCACAGCGTTTCATCCTTTGCAAAGCGCTCGATTTCTCCGCGGTGGCAAGACGCATGTCCATTGTCGGCGGCTTGGAAGTTGGGGTCAATGCTCCAGGCGTCAAGAAGGTGGCAGCACCTTGTTTGGTATCCATGGGGAAGCTGGGGATGACGCGATTCAGACGCGGCCGGTCCCGGTCACGTCAAAGCTGCCTGGTGTTGGACCGTGGCGGTTGACGCGCTGTCGCGTGTCGCACCAATGGCGGCGCGACCATCCGCCATCACAGCTCCAACCGCAAATCACCTCACGACATTACTCTATTTCCAACGCGCCGCCCATCATCCCAGGAATCCCACGCAGGACGGCAATGCCTGGGCCGCGTCGAGTCGGGCCATCCACATCCATTTCCACTTCCTCTTCCGTCACCTGCAGCGTCCTTACCAAGACTGCCGCAGCTCGCCTGCAGCGCCCTCTTCGTATCGTCCCTCGCCTTGGCCGTCCACTCAACGCCAGAACTGGAATTGCTTCCTTGATGTCGCAGCCGCGCTCCGGGCCCTCGGGGCACCGGCTGCATATTGTCGGACGACGATCCTCTTGTTGCGAGACTCCGGGCTCTCTCCAGGGCACAGATACCGTACGCATCGCTCAGCATCGGGCCCCAGTTCCACAAATACAGCACATTACAGTAGACGCACGGGGGCTTGCTGCAGACGGAAGCCGGATGGATCTCGAATGCTTCCGCGAGTCCCAGGCTCCCGCTGGCTGCTCCCCACAAAGCCCAGTGGCCCATCGCGGCGACCTCTTCTTCGCTCTGCGCCCGTTGCGTACGTGGTGACCAGACAACCGGGAACCGAGGCGGAGGGACTTCTCCTGAGACCTCCTGGTCCCACAGCAACACCTCGACGACAAACCGGCTCTCCGAACGGAGTGGTGAGAGTTCCAAGACGATAGACAATGCCTGGGCCCGTCTGGTGTTGCTCTCTGGGCGGCCTGCCGTCCTCGCAGCAGTTTAGCCACGTGGAGAAGCTCCGGCACTGGCAACCCGTCTCAGCCCTCTTTCACGAGAGCCGATTCTATCAAATGGATGTTCACCAGTAGGCGAATCGGTGCTACCACGGGCGTCGTTCACGGGGCTGCGCTTCAGCCCAAAAGTCGACTGCCGTCTCTCCCGATCTAGAAGCAGCGCTGCGCTGGATATCGGCTTCCCAGCCACTTATCCCGTGCAAGTTTCCCGGACGGGCTTCTTTGACAACCCGACGGTTCTCCCGAGGATAGAGTACTCTGCCGAACGAAGCCAGGTCGCCCTTGTCTCTCCCGCTGGCCAGAAGCCCACGGAGAGCACCCCGCCTGGCGGGTATGTTTCAAGTGCCACGACGTTTATTTTCTCTCAAGCCTCACCACCACACATCTCCACTGTCTGTGTTCTAAGAACGCACCAGAGTCAGTGGCGCAGGGCCCGGCAATCGCATACAACGCCCCTTTTCCGGCCATTGATGCCGTCATCCCCTCACGCCACGGTCGAGTCCTGGCTAAATCTAGCAGTCCTCTTGATTGTTCTCGCGGACTATCCAGGATCTTGGTTGTTGAGTAGGCCGGGCTTTCATCAAAGCGGCGAGAGAAGCCGACAACCCAGCACTCGTCACATCCGAGCCCGGGACCGCGACAACCTGCGCACTCTCGTTGAGGAAGAGCAGGCCATTGTTGACGCAACAACCCACCCCCCGTCCTTCCATGAGGCCAGCTCCGTGTAACGCGGGTGCCCAGGCTTCGGTTACGAGCAATGTTCTAGACATGAATTCTGAGCGCCTCCCAAAACGCCACCATGCCTCACGGGTGCATGAAACAGCAGATATTGGGCGCAAGGTTGGCCGCCGCTGGGTAGCGTGCGAGCGACTGCCGCGAAACAAGACAGACAGGAAACCGTCAATGGTTTGGTGCTTCCTGCAATAAACGAAAAGGGCCTCCGGGGGGGGCGAAGGCTGGCGACAGCGTCATGGCATGGCAACGGCGTTGAACCGGTCCCGCCACGGGCGTAGTGCGTCGCGCAACGCCGCAGCAGAGCTGCAAGTCTCCATGAGCCGCAACTCCATGGCCGCGGCTCCCGACTGGTCTCGACATCTCTCCACCGGGTCCCCGACGAGCGGCATACTGGCTATCCGGATGATGGTACGACCGGGCAATGGCCGAGTGGCTTCGCCAACACGACGTTTCCCGCCGAGGTTTGGCCCTGCCCCGGTGGAGGATGCTGTCAAGGGGCGAATCGGCTGCGGTGAAGAGAAAGGGGCAGCCAACGACCAAGTCACGGCAAAATTCGGTGTCATGGAAGAATGGAATGCGAATCCAGGAGACGGGAGGCCAATGTCTCGTCGCCTCTTTTCACTTGTCCATCCTCGGTCCCCACGGCGAGGTTACGGCAGCGATCCCGCGGGGTAATCTACTTACACCGTCCGTGGTGGGTGTGGGTGGCTCCCCCCTCGAGACCCCTCCACGTTGTAAACAAATCCACCCTCGCCGCCGAGGCCAGGTCAGGGGTAAAGTTGAGTGTGCACTGCCAGGTTCTCTCTATTTCCCTCCCACTCACTCTGTGCCACGAGACGCTACACTATCGCTCGCTCGCTTGTCTGGCACGGGAATCCCGCGCCTCGCCTCAGCACGAAGCAAGCACCCAAGCAGCAGCGGCCGCAGCAGACATCAGCAGCAGCAGCACGCGCATGCCCCCCCCCCCAGGGTGGCGGCAGCATCATCCAGGTACAGCGAGACGACGACGCAACTCCATCTCTGTGTCTCGTCGCATTGATTGATTGATTGAGCAACCACCACCGCACAGGGCGATGCGCCCCGTCCCAGTCGAATAGCAAAGACGCAACAGCTGCAGTGGGATGACACAGGGATGACTAGCTGCCCCCTTCGCGATAGTGCCTGGTACACCACGGGCAGACCAACACCCCCACACACAGCGCACCCATAACCTTAGCTTCCAAGACATGAGAGACAGGCAGACAAGCACGACAGCTCGTACTTACACATGCACACACAGCACAAGCGTTAGACTTTCCAGATGGGTTTTGTATGTCTTGTCAGAACCCGCCCCCCCCCTCCTCTTCCTCCCCCCCAGCCGGCCGGGAGAGGACGACATGGGACATCGATCTCTCTTCTCTGCTTCGGGTCCTACGGTGATACAGGTGTTCCCGTCCCGCAGGCAGATACACCTTACCTATCAATCCCTGGGAGCAGCAAAAGATGATGAGAGACAGAGCCCGGGGGCAGGCCTCTCGGGAGGGATCCCATGCTTCCTCGGGAGTCGTTCGTGTTGTCGAGTCGCCAGTGCTCTGTCTCTCTCTCTCTCGGCCCGGGCTGCATTTTCGCGCGCGTGCCCTATCGGCAGGGCGGAAGCAGGTTGACGAGCAGGACACATACGACTTGCCTTGCCTTTGCCTCGCAGTGCAGCGTAGCAAGAGGGGCGGGGAAGGGGGGGAAGATGGGGAAGGAGGTGAGGGTCGGATGGGTGGATTGTATATGCAAGGTCCATGATTCCATGATTCCCCGGAGTGCGTGTTCCCATGCATATTTATATTTTCCCGAGGGAAAAAAAAAAAAAACAGGACTTTGTCGTCGGCGACCTTGTCTGTGTAGGATCGCAGGGTGGTGGTTGCGTGCCGATATCCTACTTGGCCATGCCCCCCAGCTTGAAGATCCGGGAGGAACGGTAAAAAAAGAGGGGTGGCAGCTTGCGGGTTGAAGGAGGAGGCAGAGGAAGGCTCTCGGATCCTGGAAATCGAGTCAATGGTCGTCCGTGCCGCCATCCATCTCATGATCTTCCTGCTTGCCGGTGACCGGTGAGAGAGGGAGGTGGTGGGGACCCTGAGGTTTGTTGGTCAGCGGCGGCGGAAGAGGGGGGCGGAGGCAGTTCCAGTGTCAGTCAACTGCAAGTGGTTCGGTGCTGTATGTCGTGAGATTTTTCTTTCCCTCCCGTATATATTGTTGCCCTGGTTGGGACGTCCCATAGGTTGGGCTTTGCGCGCTGACAGAGATGGGAGGGAGGAAATCGAACCAGCGGGATGCCCCCGAAATAACACAACGAGCTGACGAGAACCTCATGATTCTTTGGGATCTGCTCCTTTTTTTTTGCCCTTTTTTTCTTGGGTGGAAATATGTCCGACGTAGGTTCCATCCCGAGCATCCACCAGCATTGACAAACCACCAACAAACCTGTCTCTTCTCACTTTCCCCTCTCGAGTCTCTCCCTCTCTGGTGGGGGCGAAGACACAATGTTTGGTACGGCTCAATGCAACGAGCCAGCCGCAGCCGCACTGATGTTTTTTTTCTCTCCTTCCTCGCCGTGTTCGTGGTCTGTTTGGTTGTGGAGATGGGTAAATATGTGCCCTGGTCGGCGATATCATAGCAAGACGGCGTATATGTGCCCCTCTGGTGGTTTGTTTCCCCGGAGTCTTGATGCTTTAAATGTGACAATTCGCGACGGGATATGAAGACGACGTTGTGGAGCTATAAAGCGTTGCCTGGATGGCACGTAAAGGGAACGGATTGGGTTAGTGTAGCTGTTAGTGTAGGAATTAAAAAGACGTTTGTACCGCGGCAGCGCGGGGTCGCCGGGAGCAAGTCTTCCACGTCATTGAGGCACCGAAGACGCCGCGGACAAGACCGCTAGTGGAGGTTTGAAGCATTGGCATTCAAGGCATTGGAGTTTGATGAGTAAATGTCCTCGAGATGCCTTGGTTTTTATGGATAGGCCCAGGAATCCAGCGTACATGTGCTCATCATCTTGGGCCATTCCTGGCCTTGGGGTTTGGCATGAAAGCCGGTGATGAGGGACGACGGTGATGAGTGGACTCGTGTCTCCTGAGTGTTGAATCTTGAATAGTTGCCCAGTCCCTTTTCTCCTCCCAGGCCTTTCCTCGACTTCGTGTTCCTGGCCTCTGGCCCAATGCAGAGAGAAAACCTGCTGTTGCAAAGTTGCAAACGTCGGATGGTGAGGTCCAGTGGTCTGTCCAGTGGATGTGCGCGCCAGGGGTCGGGCGGCCTTCTTTCTCAGACAAGACGTGCATGGTGGGATTTGGTTGGTCTTGCGTGATGATAGGGCGTCGGGCGATCCACGCAAGATCCAGAGCCCAAAATCCAGATCGATGTGGAATGACACAACGCGTCTTGCGTCTTCTCCACGAGAGTCCACCACAGCGCGGCACTGCACTGCGGCGGCTGCCCGGAAGGGGAGACGATGCCATTTCCACCTAGACGCCATGAATTGCTGATCCCCCGCCGGCCGCCGGCCATTGGCTCCCGGTTCTGGGTGCAAGTGCGAGGTTTCTGTTTCCGTTTCCCAGAATACCCTCTTCCAGAACCCGGTTGGCATGGAATGCCTCGCTGAGTTTTGGAAAATGTCCCAATGCTACAGTGCAGGGCAGATCCCCGCGCCGAGAGGGGTATATCTGAGAAGCTGAGGTGGGAGTGCCGGCGCTGGACAGTGATGGGCCAGCCAACCGAAGGATTCGCCGGGACCTTGGTTGTAAAATGTCGACTCGAGACTTGAGAGACTCGAGGACCGAGGAGGCAGGCATATCTGCCCGGATGACATGTGTTGTGCACTTTGACGTTGTGCAATTCCCAATTCAACAGCCGCGGGCTGCTGTCAGCAGCAGCAAATGCCGTATACGAAGGCGAAATGGAAAGAGTGCAGCAGGAGCCCGTCGTTGAAAAGAGACAATCGAGATTGAAGGGTGTTTGTACCCAAGCCCACCCATGGTTGTTGATACCTGAAATACAGCGGGTAGAGCCACCGTGCGCTGCTAGCGTCAAGCAGGTCTCGCTCTGAGTCGCTCAACCGCACCGCACCCGAGCGACAATCAAAAGGCCCAATCCTAGCGTGCAGGTGCAGTAACAGTTGCGTTGCTTGGCTTCCAAGGCTCGGCCCTGATAGCCAGCCCGCCACCTAGCGACCCCAGGCCCCATGCCCCAGGCGGGCCTGCCCCAGGACATCCCTGGGCTCTCTTCCAAGCAACACACATGGCCTGGCGGTTGCGGCCATCCATCATTGTTTGTGTTGTTGTGCCAGTTGCCAGTCCGGGCCAGTATTTTTCTCCCACCCGTCTCCCGCTTTCCCTTGTCTTGTCCACCCGCGTGCCGTCGACGTGCCCGTGTGTGTGTGTGTATGTTTTGGAGACGGCCGTTTCTTTGCTGCTCTGTTCTGCCGATCTTTTTTTTTTCTCCATCTTCCCTTCTCCGCCCCTCGTCGACACGGTGGTTCTGACCGCTTTCTGGAAGCTGGACTCAGATTCGGACGCCTGAAGTGCAGCGCTGGATGCAATCTCGCTGCTCCACGCCCGCGCAGCAGCCAACCCGCCAATCCGCAGGACAGCGTCGCCCCGTCGCGTACCTCGCAGGTTTCCTTTGATCGCCTCGCCGTCAGCTGCAGACAATTCGGACGGCCCGCTGCCCGACCCTGCTGTGTGTGCTGAGGTTTGCTCTGGTCTTCCCTCCCACGACAGCATCGCCTGCTGCGACAAGTCCACCCGATCGATCCTGTCCTCCCACGAAACCTCGCCGCCTCGCCTCGCCTCCCCGTCCCGTCTCTTCCAGCAGCGCGCCCGCCAGCATCGAGACTCGAGAGAGAGAGAGAGAGAGCGCTGCCCCCCGGCGCCCGACGAGGAATTGTCTGGCAGCATTCCAGCATTCCACCGAAACCCTCAATTTCCGCCCCGAGCATTATCCCCCCGTAATGTCCTGACGATGCGAACCACGACCCTCACGAGTACCGAATCCGCCATTGTCCCCCTTCTCTCCCGCGGCTGCAAGTCGTCGACATAACCGCCCGCAGCCAAGATGCAGGTCGTGCCGAGTGTAAGTCGTTCGGAAACAATCCCATTCTAGAGTCCCCCCCTCCCCCCTTCGCAGAACACAAACACGGACCAGCACGTCGGACGGGACACTCGCACAGGAACCCGCCCTCAACACCACCCAGGGAGATATCTCTACCTCCCCCCCTCCGACCCTCGATGCCCCAATGCCTCTCCCCTCGCCACCCTGGGGACTGTCCCGTCGACCCTCGAACCGCAGACGCGACACAATCTCTCCGTGCGCTCCTGCTAACATCGTCTCGCTGCAGCTCGTCGGAACTGGCACTTCTGCTGCGGCCGCCGCTGCTGGTCTGGTCTTTGGACAACCGCCCGACTCCGACACACCTCCACCGACATCGAGGAGGAAACCCTTTCCGTTCGAGCGAGAGACTGCACGGTCGTCAGTTGCATCCTCACGACCCGCATCCAGCGCCGTCTCCCCATATCCATCCGACCTTTCCTGGACCGCCTCTGACGAGAGCCCCAGCGCTCAATCCGGCACCCTCTCCTCCCCTCCTCCAGGATACTACCCGCCGAACTCGTCGCGCGCAGCACGATCTTTCACCACACAAGTACCAGCGTTGAGAGAGAGGCGGACCGGGCTCCTCCGACACGGCGACTTCCCGTCAGGTCGAGAGGCTGAGATTCCGGCCCGCGATTCTGTGTCGTCGAGGGACTCGTGGCTGCGGCGCCTATCAATCAGACCACTCTCCCAGCATGGAAGCATCAGGTCCAGCATGGGTCCAGACTCGCCGTCCCTAGCCGTCTCACACGGGTCCGCCGCGCCTTTTGTAGATGCTGCACCGCCATTTCACTCGACACCGAACAAGCTGGTCAAGAGAGCGCCTTCGGCGCATCAAAATACAACGCAGGGGACGCTGTCTCAAAAATCATCACGGACGCAGGTGCTGACGCTTCGGCGACCCGCGACGAGCCATCAGCGATCTGCGACGCTCCAGCAATTCCAGAACCAAGGTGGTTTCTCTGGGCCCCCACCCCCACCCCCACAACGAAACAAGTACTCGTTTGACCAACAGGATTCGTCGCGGCGGGAGTTTGTCCCGCGACCCATGATCGAAGTGCCCGACCCGGAGAGTGCGCCGGGGACGTGGACGTCATTTTTCCACACGACGCCGGGAATCCGAATCGGTCGCCGAACTTCAGAATCCGTCAGCGACAGCAGCCCGAATACCGCGACATTGCCTCGAAGAGTGGCGCTGAAACTCACGCGCGTCCCGCGCCCGTACTTGACTAAGGCGCACTGGATCACAGGTGCGAAGACGAAGCCGTCGATGGATGAAGTCAAGCCCGAACCCGCCGTAGCGGGCTCCAGAGAGCCGTCTCCACCTCAAGCGGCAAGCGACCCGGCCAACTCCACCGATTCGACGCCGTCCAAGCGAGCAAGAAAGTCCATCTCGATGCATTTTAGCTCCCCCACCAGCTGGATCTCGAGGACCGGGAGCATGCGACGGCCTCGCCGCGGCACTATGGATAGCAAGAGCGGAGGCAGCAGGCATGTTTCAGCGCCGGTAGACACCTCACCAAGGGCTGCCCAACCCGAGCCCAAGCCAATCCTCGAGGAAATTTTTACTCCCCCTCAACCGCGGGAGCAGCCATCGCGCCCCGAATTGAAGACGGGTGCTCGTCCCCAACCGCGAAAGAGAAATTCATCATCCCCACTGCCACCGATCAGCCGTATTTCCAGCTTCAACCTCGACGTGGCGAGATTGGGCACATCTGGGTCGTCGCCCACGTCGCAGTGGAGGCAAGGGCAGAGTCCTGCATCGTACATGTCTGGCCAAAGCCCGCACGGCACCCTCCCGCGTAGTCCGCTCGGCCCCCTCCCGCGCAGCCGCGGGCCATCGGGCGAGCGGGCGTCCACGCTCGCCAGCTCCGATGCCGAGGCCCGGGACGGCGTCTCGAACGATGACGAGGACACGGATTTCCGGAGCGACGGTGTCTTCGACTCTTTTCGCACTGTGGCCTCGTCCGGCCGAGTCAGGGCGGTGGAGACACCGTTGGAATCCATGTTTGACGAGTCTCCACCGAGCACGGCAAGCAACACCAAGACCAAGAGGTTATCGATCCAAGAGATCCTCGGGCTGTCGTGGGATGGGGAGACCAAGATTTCAGAGGAGGAAGAGAACTCACCTACCCCCGTCCGGACGGTACACCTCGCCGACCCTATCGAGTTCGACACGCGAACCGATTCAGACCATGATGATTTTGACTTTGGCGACTCGGCCCTGCTACCCGTCCCTAACCGTGACCTTGGCCGACTATCCTTGGACGATGACGACGATGATGACTGGACACGAGATGACGAATTCCCCTTGAGCAACCACCTTTCACCACCCTCTAGCTCCACGAACTCTAGACGAGTCAGCCCCACGCTGCGACATGCCTTGAAGACCATTGATGGGAACTTGGGCCTCGAGCCTCACCGACATGTCGCTGGCGAAAGACCTCGAAGCAACATCTTCGACTGGTGCGAGCCTGCGACGCTCGATAAGCACGACACGGATGGCACATCACCCCGTCCCAAGACGGTCCACGGAAAGCAAGAGATGGACTTGAGAGGAGGCCGTTCTGTTAACCGAAAGGGACCCAGCGCTGGCCATGTCCGGAGCCAGAGCGTACCCGCTGTTCCCGACCCGTCGGAAGCGACAAGGCCTCAGCAGCCGAAATTCGGCACCTGGGGCTTGGGCACCAAGACTGCAAGCGAGGAGTGGGATGACGACTTTGACTTTGACGAAACACTGCCAGAGTTGAAGGGAGGCAAGGATTCCGCCACGAGCTTTTCCATGGTGGTCCCAGCATCCATCCAGGCAACACAACCTACTGTCAAGGCGCATTCCGGGCAGATTCGCGAACTATCCCTTCTCGTTAATGATCTGAAGCGGCTCCATCGTCACGGGAAGGACCTCAATATATTGCATGGTCCGACGGCAGTGAAGTGGAAGGAGGCGGAGAACATCATCGCGCTAGCATCCCCAGACGAAGACGGGAGTGAGGATGACGACGCCACCCCATCAGCCGAGGTGGACGTGGCCAAGGTTGACGAACGGTTCGTGGATGAGGGGTTCGACGCGGCAGCTCTGGATCGCATGGACGACCCCTTCGAGGTACCAGAGCCGGAGATGGGCAAGACGACTGTCGTACGCTCACGACCCACGACCCGCCGGCGATCCGTCTTCTTGCCTGACGACGAGATATTCGGAAACAACTGGCCCCTCCCCGAAGAGCCGCTGAGGTCGACACGACCGCACACCCCCGAAAACGCGCCCTCTTCTAATCCAAGTGCGGTTATCGCGACGGTCATCGAGGTGATGCAACAGCAGCGCTCAATATGCGATTCGGTCAAGAGCATGTCTCCCCGCAAGCCGTCGAACTCGAAGCTGTTTTTCGACACCAACAGCCTGCAGGAGCTCGTCAAGCGAGCCGGTCACCTCCGCGACTCGCTCTCAGACGCCGTTCGCCGGGCCGAACTCCTCACCCAAAGCCCGGCCGGGACTCCACGACGTGAACGGCACCCACGCCATAACGCGGATGGCAGCCCGGCGTTCACGCGAGTCTTTACGGATCCCGCGGCGAGCCCGACGCGGCGCCTCCCCCAAAGTCACAGCAACAACTCGGTGCTGAGCAGGACATCAGTCGACTCCCCACGGATGCAGATGATGACTGTCAACTAGAGCCCTCGGGACCCAGGAGGGGGGGGGCGGCTGATATGCGCCCCCTCGGTCCTGTGTTTTGTGTATCCAGCCACAACGTCCTCCCATATAATATCCGACCACCCTGTATATGTACAAATAAAGCGGCACGGCTAGCCAGCAAAAACGGAGGAAGAAAGAGGGATTCCGTGGTTGTATAAATGGATCGGAATGGAAATGGGCGGATGGGCAGAGGGTATTCTTTTTGTTTGTGTTTTTTTCATGGCGTACTACATTGGAACGAGACGAAGGGAAAGGAAGGGATGAAGAGAGTCGTAGGAATGATGGACACGGGTAAAAATACATTCGAGGTATGACACATACAATACTTGTGTGCTGAAGGAAAAGGAACAAGACCGTGTGGGACCTTGGAAGATGGGGGGGAAGAGATATGGATGATGAACGGAGGGAATGGAGATGAAGATGGCTATTCTACTGCTACGGTTCTGGGTTTTGTATCGTAACGGTAGTGTTGTGTACGTCTGTCTCTCTCTCTCTCTTGTGTGTGCGTGTGTGATGTGTGTGTTGCATGTGTGTGTGTGTGTGTGTGATTGGGGTGGTATGGGAAACGGGTGTGGTAAAACTGGAGGGGGGAGCATGCAAATATTGTTTCTCTCTGGTTCTTTCTTTGGGATTGGGCCAGGGCGGAATGGTCTGAATAGGGGGGATGAGATGGGATGGACCGACATTGGGGCTTGCATGTATTGCTTGCTGGTTTGGTTAGATGTTAGAACCAATGCATGACTACTTCTCTTGGGGGAGAGGTTGTCTTTCCACACTTAACGGTGTCATCTTCTTGCAGATGATAGATGCCGTTGTAGTTTGTACAGGACAGAAGGGGGGACATGGCGGGTCTGGATATCGAGAATAGTTGAGCAAGGAGCAAACCAAGGCCCCATGGCACACTGTCACAGGAGAGGCTTGCAGAAGACAGACAGAGTATCTAGATAGGTCGTCGTTCTCGAGCAACATCAGAGTCTAAACCTCCGAGTCTGCATTTGTACCGGGTTCGTTGGAGTAAGTTGGTAGGTGCTTAAGACCACACGCCTGCTGCCCCTTTCCGGACTTGAGGTCTCCGAGTGAGGATCCCGAGTTGACGGGGCTGTAGAGTTCAGGGGAGGCCTTGGTCCTTGTTGTTGAGAAGAGGAAGTGATGCTCGAAAGCACTTGATCGAAGAAGAAGATGGCACAGATAATTCTCGAGGCGGGATCGAGATGGCGGGATCGAGATGGCCACTGTATCAGACCTAAGCAAGTTGGCGGGACATTTACGACAGGGACTCGAGCTCGTGTATGTCCTGCTGACATTTGATGGCTCTCCCCGTGGGAGGAAGAGATGGCGACACATTGGGCATATGTCCAAGGGGGATCAGTCTTCTCGGGGGGGGGGGGGGGGGGGGGGGGGGGGGGGGGGGGGGGGGGGGGGGGGGGGGGGGGGGGGGGGGGGGGGGGGGGGGGGGGGGGGGGGGGGG